>VWYN01000019.1:227245-239053 GCA_013400075.1 Hippolais icterina | reverse complement strand
TTAAAAAAAAAAAAAAAAAAAAGGAAAATCACAATAAGCACAAAATCCAGGGGCAGCAGCACTGATGGGATGAGGGTAACACCTCACAACCCTCAGGCCTTTTTTCTCCTTAAACCCCAGATTTGATGATGGATCAAGCCTGAAATTTTAATCACAATCCACCAGACAGGGCCACAGCCCATGGGGTGGCCTCCCCAGCCACCATCCCTTCCTCCCTCCTCACCTCTCCCCCAGCAGACACTTCGCTTCCAGTGCCATCCAAGGACATAACCCCCCAGGGCCATCCAAACACGATCCCTGAAATATCTCTGAAGCACAAAAAACCACAAAACAAAAGTGATAAGGAATCAGCAGCCTCTTGGAAACCCAAACAACGTTTCTGCAGTGATGGAGGAGTCAGAAAATGTGATTAAATATGATTAAGACATCCCCACCACTCCCTACTGGGGTGCCTGTGAGGAGCTCAGCCCCACAGAACTGCAGCTGCCTTGTCCAGGACCCCTTGGGATTCTGCAGGGGCTCAGATTTACAGCTGGGTCAGGTCAGGATTGGGCTGCAAAACAGCCAGGTTGATAAAAATGGGTCTTGATAAGCTTCTCCTGGTAGTGCCCAGGGGAGGGACCCACGGTGTCACCCCAGCCCATAACCTGCAGCCCCTGCCACTCTCAACTCAGTGTCGGTCTCACACCTCTCCATACGTGATGTGTGCATTGAAATCCGTGAAAACACAAGGTCATGGACTCCTTAATCCTCATTTTTAATTCAGACCCTGTGACCAGGTGCTACAGGCTCCTTTCCCTGCCCAGAAGGGTTCAGCACTTCCATACTCCCAATTTATTCCTTAGCTTTTACATCTATTAGGTCCCAGCAGTTTCATTTTCGATTCCATTTAGCTCAAATAGTTCCAGCTGAGACAGGACACGTGGTCCCAGCACCCTCCCACTACAGCTGGGCATCAAACCAGAGCTCCCAGGGGGGCACAGGCTGAGTTTTGCCTGGCTAGCAGCTGGTGCCATGCCCTGATCCGGGCAGGGAATCCCAGGAACTCCCTCCAGCCCCCACAGGGAGCTGCCTGGGAGAGAAACACTTCCCACCCCACCTTGGGAGCCAAACCCAAACACAGCCTCCCAAAAAGAGGCAATTTCCCACCTCGCTGTTTTTCTCGTGCTCCCTCTGGCTCTCAGCATGGACAAACGCCTGTAACTGGGCAGCGGAGGCTGAAATTCAGCAGTGGTGTGTGGACACAAGGGAGGCAGGCACGGGGTGGCTTAGCCCAGCACCCACTTTCTGAGCCTCCAATTAATTCATTCACCCATGGGCCGGGTGATAGGGACTGGTTTATCCTCGGTTTAACGTTTTAATGGCTGCAGGATGGACAGAGAACAGCTCAGCTCACACCAAACCACGCTCATTCCCGCCCCATCGGTGCTGTGATGAGGGCTCGTTGTGCTCCTGTCCCTGCACCCACCAGTGTTAATTCCACGGTGATCCTGTCCTTGCCCTGGGCTTTGCTTATTCCTTCTCCACAAGGGTGATTTCTTAGGGAGGGGAAGGAGCCTGGAGTACATTCCTGGACCAACAGGAGCCATCTCAGCATCGCCCACACCGCCAGAGCAGTGGCAAACCACAGCTGGAAACAAACCCAGGGAGGGAAACCCCCCAAAGTGAGAGCTGAGCGTGGGGCACATCCCTGGAGCTGCTCTGCTTCCAGGAGATCCTTCCCACTGCAATTCTGGGCTGCTTCTCCATAACTCAGCAGAGAGCTTGCAGGATGTGTTCCTTGGTGTCCCCGTGTCTCTGGCCTGGCTTTGCAGGGCTGATGTGCTGCTCTGTCTGTGAAGTTTTCTTCATGTGCTGCATCCACTGCAGGGGGGTCTCCTTCCATCCCAGAGCGCGCCCTTGATTCCAGCTCCATCCCTCGGCTCTGCTCCACCCAGGAACGCGCTGAGGAGGATCTTGTCTTAACAAGAAACCAGCTGGCAGAGGAGCAAACAACAGACAACATCGAGAGTTAGCACATCCCCCAAATCTGCCCCACGCCGAGGAGAGGCAGAGCCCACGCTCTGCCCCACGACAGGCTTTGGGGTTTGAGGGACAGGCTCCAAAGCCAGGCTTTGGGGTTTGTGGGACCAGCTCCAAAGCCAGGCTTTGGGGTTTGTGAGACCAGCTCCAAAGCCAGGCTTTGGGGTTTGTGGGAGAAGCTCCAAATCCAGGCTTTGGGGTTTGAGGGACAGGCTCCAAATCCAGGCTTTGGGGTTTGAGGGACAGGCTCCAAATCCAGGCTTTGGGGTTTGTGGGAAAAGCTCCCAATCCAGGCTTTGGGGTTTGAGGGACAGGCTCCAAAGCCAGGCTTTGGGGTTTGAGGGACAGGCTCCCAAGCCAGGCTTTGGGGTTTGAGGGACAAGCTGCTCTTTGCCGAGGTGAAGCCTCCAGGTGTGCCTGGGGTCAGAGCCGGGGCTCCAGCCCCGAGCCCCCGGGACAGCATCCAGCTGGAGAAGGGCAGGAATGCCTCACGAGGTGGGAAGGGGGCTGAGGGCGGGTGGGCAGAGCAGGGCCCAGCCCGTCCCGGGGGCTGCAGGAAGGGACTGGACTCAGGGGCTGAGTCACGGAGCATCGCCCCGGCCCTGCACAGCCTGGCCTCCTTCTCCAGGCTCCACATCCCACACAGGACTGGCCCCAAATCCACCAGGAAAGGCACCTTTTTCCCCTTCACCCCAAGGAATAGCCCTGTCCCTGTTTCTAAGCAGCTCCAACACACCTGAACGGTCCTTTCCCCTCTTGTACCCCAGAATCCCCAACACTCCTTCCCAAAGCAGGTTCTCTCATCCCCAGCCCCTGAGCCCAGCCACAGCCTGGGCTGCATGGGAGTGACAGGGAGCAACAGGCCAGCCCCAAGCAACAAGTGGGAAAACAAGGAAACATTTCCATGTATTAACTTCATTTCCTCCGTTTCCTCCGGCCTGGCAGCCTCACAGGGGGTTATTAATAGCACAGGGTGGATGAGAGCTATGGCTGGGGCTCCAGGATCCCGGTGCCTGCCCTGACACCCCTCAGTGCCCAGGGGGGGTGGTCCTGGTGGGATCCACTCACTGAACTCACAGCGAATCTCCCCTCTGTGAGATCCACTCACTAAACCACATCTCCTGCAGCTGCCCTGCAAACACCTCTCAGGAAAACAGCACTCAGGGAAGATCAGGGAAACACCCAAATTCTCTGTTTCCCCAGCCTGGGCTTCTGGGAACTACGCTTTTAACGCCAAACCTGCTGCAATCCCATTAATTTCTCTTTGGGGAGGAGGAAGCTGAACTCCCCTGTATTTGCAAAGCAAATAGTGCTGGGACCCAGCAGGGCAGAGGGAGCACAGAGGCGGCAGCCCAAGGCACCCCTCAGTGACACGAGGGGACCCCAAGCCCCATTTTCCCACCTCGGTGTCCATCCTTTGCCATCCTCCCTGTGAGGACACGTTTCTCCAGGGACACCCTCCTGCCACAGCTCATCCCAAAGCCTCCAGGCGCAGGGGATGGCGTTTGTGGGACCACCCCGGCGAGCCGGGCTGGGGATTGGGGCTGGAAGCAGCGGGGAGAGCCCGAGCAGGAGCCCCCAGGGCTCCCCCAGCCCCGCTCACCCCGTGCCGGGGGTGCCAAACCATTAACCCAGTTCGGCAGCTCTGCCCGAACCAGTCCCAGCTCGCTGGAGATGGGCACGGTCTCCAAAGGCAGGAGCCGGGAGCAGCCCCGGGCAGATTTCTGCAGCCTGACTCACGCTCTGCCTGTGGAGCAGCGCCGGGATCCGGGCAGAGCCACCGGGCCAGCCTGGGACAGCTCCTGCCCGGCCATGGGCACCCCGGGGCTCGGGACAAGGGCACGGCCAGCTCCAGAGAGCTGGGAAACGCCATGGAATGCTGGCAAAGAGCCCTTTCATCTCCAGATCCCCCCGAAATATCCCCCAAGGATGCATCTCCTCCATGGGCTCTGCAGTGGTGCAGCTCCAGCAGGGAAAAGAGGGGAGAACAGAGGGTCCCAGTACCCTGCAAAATACTGCAGCTGGTTTTAAGCATGAAAGAAATAATTTTATCTATCCAGCCTGCTCTGAAACCGTGGAGTTTCGCCTACTGCTGCCCTGGAGATGCTGCAGAAGGTAAAACCCACAAAGCAGAAAACCCCTAATTTCAAATAAAAGCCTTCAGAGCAATGGGAAGTCTCCCACCCACCTTGGAAAGCACCCTCAGCTGCCAAAACCCTCTGCAAATCCTGTACCTCGTGTTTGGGGAGGTTCCTGCCCCACAGCTTCCAGCCCTGGCTCTCCCCTGAGCAAACTTTCAAACACCACAGTGGCAGCACCACCACTCCCAGCCAGACCTTGGAAGGGTTTCCTGGAGTCCTGGCAGCTCCTCCTGGAATGGGAAGATGGAGCTGCAATCCCCAGGAAAGCCTTGTGGAGGAAGGGAACTGTTGAGCTGCTCCAGGAGCATCCGGGGTGGCTGCAGGTGATGGATGGAACTCCCTCATCCAGCAGGATGGTTCTCCCATCCCCTCCCATCCCATCCCGGGCAGATCCAGCCCCCCCAGTGTGGAGCTCTGGTGACTGACACACCCTGAGGCACAAATAACGCCCTTGGGAACATTGGGAACAATTCCCCACTGTGGTGTCATATCTGTAAATCAGCCAGGTCCCAAAAACTCCTGGTCACAGCCTCTGTTCTGTGGCCACTGCAGCTCTCCTGTTCCACAGAGCTCAGTGTCCCCCTAGAGCCAGATCCCAGCCCTTCTCCCACAAAATTTTTGTTGAGTGGAAAAGCAGAGGTGAACCTCCCCTGGATGAACCGACAGATCTGCCTGATGTTCTCCTTCCAGGTCTCATTGCATCCCCTTCCCCCAGGACACTGATCCCTCATGAGCCTCAAAACTCCCAAAACAAGGAGCTGAGGATGCTGTGTGAAAGCAGAAAATATTCCCAGGGTAACCAGGGGGTTAAGAGGAGTCAAGAAGAGAAAAATGGCACTGCACAGAGGCTGACAGGTGAGGTGTGCCAGTAAAACACCCAGGGCACAGTGCCCTGATCCCAAATCCATCCTTGCTCCAGCCAGGGAGGGCCCTGCAGGGCTGCAGTTTGCCCCAGCCTTCAGAAACACCTGAGCTGATGCTGCTTTGACTCAAAACTGGGGGATTTTCTCTAATGGAGCTCAGCAAAATGAAACAACCCCGTGCCCAGAGGGGCCTTGGGGCTGGGGCAGGTGGGAGCCCAGAGGAGCTGAGCTGAGCTGTGCCATCCCTCCCAAGGCACCTGGGCAGGGAAACACTCAGCAAAACCAACACCCACGAGGGCAGGAGACACATTGGGGATGGGGAATAGGAGCAGCAAGAACCATCTTTGCTCCAGGCACTCAAGCACTCAAACATTGGCACTACCCAGCTCCAAGTGTCACCTTGATGAAAATCTACAGGCACATGCCAGGGAGTTTTGTGTTCTAGACTGGCTCTTGGGGGTGTTTTGGAAGAAACAACAACAGAAAGCAGCGCTCCTCCTTCCCTGAGCCTGGCTCACTTCCAGATTTTACTTTTTCCCCCTGGTTTCACACCAAGAGGCACCTTATTATCATAAACAAATAGTTTATCCAAGAAGGAGATGGGAGATAGCAGCACATCCTTGGCACGCTGTTAATGTGCACACACCGAATAACTTCCCTGGGTTGCACAAAAGCACAGGGAGAGCTGCAGCAGAGTGTGAGGGGAGGAATCAGATCAAACAGCTCAGATCAAACAGAACAAACCTCTGGATCAAAGCTAGAACAGCCTCACACGTCAGCGTCCCACGGCAGTGACTGGGTGCAGCAGCAGGAGGAGGAGGAGGAGGAGGAAAGGTCCTCAGTCATGCTGGAAACACGTGTGGGAATTGCCACGGGAGTTCTGCCCAATCTCACCTGATTTTGTGGGAGTTCAGTTCAGTTCTTCCCAGCACCGAGCCCCCAGCATGGACGCACAGGTGGGGTTGGTCCTGGTGGGATTTGTCCCAGCAGGAAGGCAGGCACAGCTCCCAGCACAGCTCCAGCAGGAGCAAGTTCCAAAGCCCCTCTGTGGTGGGTGGGGTATTCCCAGGGGAAAAAAACCCAACAAAATCAGAGAGGAGCCAAACTTATGAAAAGTGACTGAAGGAGAAATGCCCCAGGGAGCAGAGGGAAGCAGGGAAAGGGTGGTGGAAAATCACTGCCCACCTTTGGGAGATGCCAGGAAATGCCCAGGAATGCTTCCCGTGCTTTCCCAAAGCGTGGGGAAGAGGAGGGAGCCTGTTCCTGGCATGGGAACAGAGCCAGGCTCAGGGGGTCTGGGCAGGGTTTGGTTATCCCTGGCACCCTGCCCTTGTCACATCTCTGCTCCAGCCTTGCCTGGCCCCAGGACACCCCTCAGGGGATTTTGGGGACATCTGAGGACAGCAGTGGTGACACCAAGGGACACTGGAGGGTGGCAGGGGTGGCACCCCAAGCACTGGCCAAGGGGACCTGAGCAGGACAAGGAAGGTGGCCCAGGCCATGCGTGGCACATCAGGGATGATGAGGAGGGAATCACCTCATCCCGGGGGGCTGGAGCCCAGGGGGGGCCGGGCTGGGTTCAAGGTGCTCCTGGTCCCCAGGTGTGCTCGGGGCTGTCCCTGCCCTGTCCCTCAGGGCTATCCCTGCCCTCGGGGCTGCTGGCTCCAAAGGTGTCCTGTGGGCAAGGGGGGAGAGGGAAATGCCATGACAAAAAAAAGGATGAACTGGGGGGAACCAGGGCTCAGGGAGAGCCTGGCCACTGTTGGGGTCATTGTGGCTCTCAGCAGCCCTCACAGGGGCTCAAGCCCTTTCCCCAGGCTGACCCTGCAGGGAATTCCTCTATTTATCCTGTAGGAATTGCTTCCTCTGGTCCTGTTTGTTCAGACAGCCTTAATCACTTTTTAATCAGATTTGAGTGTCCTTTGCCTTTGGCATTCCTTATTCTCAGAGATGCTTCCTATAAAACACTCCCAGGGCTCCCATGTGGAGGCTCCAGGTCTCATCCAGACAATCCTGACCTTCACTCTAGCAACTTTTCCAGCCCTGGAAAACCCAGGGAGATTTCCATCACTGCTTCCTGCTCTTGAACCACTGCTTAAAACCCAAAATCCCTCTCCAGCTCTCCTGGTGCCCTTTTACGCCCTGGAAGGGACTCTGAGGTCTCCCAGGAGCCTTCTCCTCTCCAGGTGAACACTCCCAACCCTCCCAGCCTGGCTCCAGAGGGGCTCCATGGCCTCCTCCAGCAGTTTCTTGAGGAACTCTGCCCCTCATTTGTTGGGGTGGGGTTTTTTAATGGCAAATTTCTACTTAAAACCATCTCTCATTAACCACGGGCAGTGCTCGGACATCAGGTCCTTGTTCTGATTTTCCAGCCCCTTGGTGTCCCCTCCCATCCGTGCTGAGCCCGCCCTGCCTCAGGCACTCCGTGTCCCAGCCTGCCCTCCTTTGGAAAACAGGATTTTCTCTTTTACTGGCAGCACGGAAAGGGAGGAAACCCGCGAGAAGCCGGTGCCGGGCAGACGGCAGCTCCTGTCCTGCTTCCGCTCCGGGATATCCCAGGGCAGCCAGGGAATCCAAACCTTCCCGGGTGAACGTTGGGTTATTTCCACACACTCCCAGCTCCAGACCAGGGGGACTGGAAGGGGTGAGTGGGGTTCAGTGAGGCCAGTGGTGCCCACACCGGGGCTTAGGGGTGGGATGACATTGCATGTCCTTGTCTGTGCTGGTTTGAAAGCAAAACCAGTGAGAGACTCCAAGTCAGAAATACAATTTAATAAGAGGAAAAGAAAAGAAGTAAAATAAAATAAAATAAAATAAAATAAAATAAAATAAATGCAATAGTACAAAAGACCACTGACAGAGTGAGAACACAACCTGACACCCTGTTAGTCAGGGTGGTGGCAGCAGTGCAGATGAAATGCTCTTGTCCAAGCAGTGATCCTGTAGAAAGGTCTGGCAGCTCTTGTCCTCTGGGAATCCAGTGGGTCAGGGCTCCCTGTGCTGTCCCAAATCCCGGATTCTATCCAGGTGGGAATGCTTGGCTCCTCCCCCTGGGCGGAGCATCTCCCCATGGGCTGATCTCATTCTCTGAGCCCTGCAGTGGCTCCTTGCTGGCCCATGAAGCAGAGATGGCTCCCGCAGGGAGTTCCCCATGAGCCATGGGCACGGCATTGCTGGGCATGGACAGGAGAGAAGGGAAACACTGCCCCAGCTGGTTCCAGCAGCTCCTGGGGATGGGGATGGAACACAGACTGTGGGCACAGCTGACACTGTAACCTGGGACATTGTCCCAGCCCAGTGGGAGGTGCCACCAGCTCTGTGTCAGAACCCAACCTTCACCAGATTCCACATGAGATAAAAACATCATAACCATAAACCCCTCCCAAACACAATAACCCAACTGTTCTGTGGGACAGGGGCTGAGCAAACACCAGCAGTGTGGCTGTGCTGTGAGGGGACTTTAACACAGGGCAGGTTTGCAGCTCTCCCCCAAAGGGAGTGACCCAAAGCCACCACCTGCCCAGTCCCTGGGGCGGAGCACACTGGGCTCACTGGTGCCACTGGTGCCTGGGCACACACACACACAAATTTGCCTGCCTGAGTTCCAGTCCCTGGGAAGTCACAAAGATTTGGCACCCAGGGTCCCCTCACGGTGTGAGACCCCACAAACCCTCACAGCTCCCAGCACCTGCAGTCCCCTCACACCCAGGTGCCATTTCAGGTGGCACCAAAGCCACCAAACCCCTGCAGAGTCACAGAATGGCTCATTTGGGTTGGGAGGACCTTGAAGCCCATCCAGTGCCACCCCTGCCATGGGCAGGGACACCTCCCACTGTCCCAGGCTGCTCCCAGCCCCAGTGTCCAGCCTGGCCTTGGGCACTGCCAGGGATCCAGGGGCAGCCACAGCTGCTCTGGGCACCCTGTGCCAGGGCCTGCCCTCCCTGCCAGGGAAGGATTCCTTCCAAATCTTCCATCCATCCCTGCCCTCTGGCAGCTCCTGTCCTCCCAGTCTGTCCCCAGTGTGTCACAGCCCCCTCACACCTCACCCTGGGCTGTGACTTGGAGCTGTTGCTGCTGAAGGCTCAGGGCACTGAGGGAATGTGAAGCTCTGGCTCATCTCTGTGGTTTCCCCTATCATGTCCCCAAAAAGTGCTCCAGACCCCCAGGCTGCCTCGGAGGAATTTTGGGGAGACCCAGCTCAGCATTGGAAATAATAATGATAATAATAGCACAAAGGGGAACAGTTTTAAACTAAAAGAGCAGTTGTTTAGATGGGATATTGGGAAGGAATTGTTCCCTGTCCACAGGGCACCCAGAGCAGCTGTGGCTGCCCCTGGATCCCTGGCAGTGTCCCAGGCCAGGTTGGGCAGGGCTTGGAGCAGCCTGGAACAGTGGGAGGTGTCCGTGCCCATGGATGGGCTTTAAGGTCTTTCTAATCCAAGCCTTTCTGAGATTCTGGGATTCCATGGGCTGCAATAACGGAGCTCTCCCTTAGAGGTCAGCCCAGCACCAAAACTCGCCCAAAATTCCCCACAGATGGATGCAATCCCTGCGAAGAGCTGGGATTTGGTTACCAAGGCCCTTCAGGGTGGGTATGGGATGGTCCCCAGCCCCTCCCCTCAGTGTTGCCAAAGGATATTCCCAAAAGCTGAGTTGTCCCGGGTGCTCTCCTGCTCCTTTCCGTGCATGGGCTGCTCTGAGCTGTGTGGCTGCCCCGACCCGGGGGATCCCCCTGCCTGGGGAAAGCCTGGCCAGCTCCAGATTTTGGGGAGCAGGATAACCTGGTCCAGCTGTTTCTGCTGCTGTGAAATTTTCCTTGCCCAGAACAGCCAGGACAACCCCTCAGAGCTCTTCCTCACGGCTCAATTCCTCCTTCCCTCCTCCCTTCTGACAGACAAATATGACTCAACAAAGAGGCAACCTTCCAAAAAACCAAAATAAAATAAAATAAAATAAAAAAATACCAAAGAACCCCTCCACTGACAGCTCAGAAAGAAAAATACTCTTCTTTCTTTGCTGTCTTTTTCTTCCCCAAATCCCTCCAGCATTAAACAGATTTCAGCATTGTTCTAAAAATAGAGGGATTAGAAATAATCCTCCAGCATGGAGCAACTGTTGGGATGTGGCACCCGGTGCTGGTGACTGTCCTGGGGGCTTGGACCTTGGGGCTGAGCTGGGGGGCAACTCAGGAGCCCCCCAAAACAGTGGCTGTGGTGAGCTGGGGGCATTGCTGTGTCCCCAGGATGGGTATCCCAGGACAGGGATCCCAGGGCTGTCCCTGGCTGTGCTGACCCCGTGGGAACCAGCAGCTGGGAACTGACCCATAAAATCAGGTGGGGATGGGATGGGATGAACAAGCTCCACTTGACCCATGGAAATAGGGAAGGAAGAACATCAGCTGCCCCAGGGGTGACAGGTGACACAAAGGCCACCAGGCCATGCCAGAGCCTGCAGCCCCTGGGCACAGGGGCCTGAGGACTCTGGCAGTGCCACAAACCCCTCGTGTTCCCTCACACGGAGCAAAGTTGTTGTGTCGGCGCTTTTCAAATCAATTTGGAGAAAAAAAAAAAGGGGGAAAAAAGAGAAACACTTCAAAGTGTGAGATACATTCCTGTGATGACAACCGACTTACAGCGAGGCTTTGTCAGCTGGAATTTGTTAGCAGCAAACGAGTCAATTTGTGTTTACAAGGAGGCAATTAGAGCTGAGGGTTTGAAGCTTTCCCAGTGGGATGGACCATCCCAAGAGCTGATCCCGCTGTCCTCATCATCATCAACGCTCCACTGCCACCTGGAGCAGCGAGAAGGGGGTGGGAGAAAGAGAAAACACCCCAGGAAACAGGTGAAATCCATCTCCTGCATCCCCTGCTCACCTGCATCCATCTCTGCCAGAGCTGGGGGTGCAGCCAAGGGGGATATTCCTCGGGCACCGCGGGAAAGGGGGCATTAAACACCCCCAGGCGTGAGGCAGGAATCCCCTGGATAACCCCAGTCCCTGCCAGGGAATCCCAGCTTTGCCATCACCTCGACAGAAAATGCCCTTGCAGTTTTGCAGGCTCAAACCACGCAGTGGGATCTGGAAAGGCAACCCCGGGGCTTTGGGGAATGTTTTTTAAGCCGGGGAGCATTTGGGATGCGGGGAGGGTGCTTGGAATAACAGCCCAGCAGGCTGGAGGGGATCACAGCTCCAGAGGGGGAATTTGAAGCCTGAATTTTGAGCTCATGACCCAGGAACCCCCAGGCATACAACGTTCACCCCTGTCCAGCCTTTCCACAGTTTTTTTGGCGGTCCTGGCTGAGTTTTCCAGCCTTGGCAGTGCTGGAAATTTTTCCCAGCTGATTGCCTTCCAGACTCTTCCCATGTTTAAAATGAAGGAAAATCATCAGAGCTCATCCATCAGCAGCTGCCGGCTCAGGCCCTCTGCCCTTGCCCTGCCTGGGCAATTTTTTCCCTCCCTAAATTCAATCAGGGATTCTTAGGAACCCCATCCCCACAGGAGCACGGGGCTGGTGGCCTCTGCCCCGTGCTGCTCCCTCTCTGCTCGCTGGCAGAGGCGGCCCCAGCTGCTGCCTTTGTCCCAGCTGTCCCCACCATGGGGAGGTCACAGCAGAGGCTCCCGTGGGGACAGCAGGGATGGAGCTGCCCCAACCCCCTCCCGCAGCTCCTGTTTGGGGTGAAAGCCACCAGAGCTGTGACAAACAGGAGTGTCGCAGGCAAGGCTGCTCCTGGGGCACACCAACCTTGGTTAACCCCACAGCCTCACCCCTCTGCCCCAGAGCTTT
>VWYN01000019.1:136975-227135 GCA_013400075.1 Hippolais icterina | reverse complement strand
ATATTTATTATATATTAATAAATAAATACTAAAAAAAACATTTAAAAACAACCTCTGCTTGAGGGGAGAGCTGGGTTGGGGCAGCCCTGAGCCCTCTCTGTGGGGTCACAGGGGGAGGAGATTTGCACTGGGATGTTGGAAAAGCTCCTTAGGTGCCTCAAGAGTATCTGAAGGCACAGGGAGGCTTTTCCAGCTTTTCCATCTGCTGGTCCAGGAGCAGAATCCGTGGCAGAGCCTGTTTGACTCTGAAAGGAAACAGGGATGGATCCAGGCTGGGAATGGGAAAGTTCTCCACTGGGGAAGGCCCAGGGAGCAGAGAGGGAGCTCTGATGGAAACTCAGCATTTCCAGACAGGGTTTGGAACAGTGGGAGGAGGTTTGGGACAGAGGGAGAG
The DNA here is from genome assembly GCA_013400075.1 of Hippolais icterina. Classification (NCBI taxonomy): domain Eukaryota; kingdom Metazoa; phylum Chordata; class Aves; order Passeriformes; family Sylviidae; genus Hippolais; species Hippolais icterina. Next base: position 226,741 of record VWYN01000019.1, on the reverse strand, counting down.
GCTCACCAGCCCCAGGGCAGAGCTTTCCCTGCTGTTTGGGGAATCTCCAGTGGATGGAGAGGGAAAGGACAGAGCCTCCCCAGCTCTCATTAAGAGTGCAGCTCATCAGGCTCTCCAGATAATTACGGCTTCTCACAAGTTCCATTTCTGCCGGGGAGGGCAGGACAGCCAGGACTCTTCTCCTGGGTCTTCCAAAGCATTTGGAGATTCTGGAAGGCATTTGAGGAACGGATCCAGCAGGATCCAAGATAAAACCAACCCTCCCAGCCCTGCTCTGCCAGCCCAGGGATGTCCCAGCCAGGCGGGGTCACCTCAGAGTCAGGGAATCTCTGCTCCCTGTCACTGCTGGAGCCCAAAGAGGGAAAATCTGCCTCTGGAGCCTTAAAGGAAGGATATTTCCCAGGGTTCATTTCATGAGGGTTTGAGGAGCCTTACTCTGTTCCAAAGGATCTCTGTTGCCTTCTCCCATGGAAAATTCCACCTCACTGGCAAATAACCAATAGACAGGAGAGGAAGGGAAAGAAAAACATTAAATCAAGGATAAAATAAGCATGAAAACACCAAACCACCAGTGAAATCCAATGTTCTCTAAAAATCTGCAGTTTATTCATTAGAATTCAGTGAAAGGAACATTCATTTTAAAACACAATCAATACATTAAAAACTTGAAAGGACTAGTAGCAATGAGACCAGGAAGGAAACAAAAAAAAAACACCCCAAATTCAGCCAGGTTGGTCACCTGGGAGGAGCTGCCAGCCTGGCAGCGGGATGGGGCAGCTGAGGACAAGGGCTAATTCCTTATTTCCTTACAACTGAGAGGCTTTTTGGGATTTGAATTTCTCACTTCACCCAAATGGAGCTTTGGGGTGACTCAATGGGGGTGAGAAGAGCAGGAAGCCCCAGCTGGAGAGGAGGGAGCCCAGAATTCCAAGGCAGAGGGAATGTGGAAGGTGGGTCCGAGTGCCCCAGGAATGTTCAATGAGAAACCTTCCTGTCCATCCCTGTGGGGAATGGGGCAAACCCAATCCAGAAAAAACTTTTAAAAACACCATTAGGTGGCAAGTTATTAATTAGAAGACAAAAAAAAACCCCAACAAACCAACCCTATGCAGAGCCAAATCAGTGACAACTGCCACCTCTGCTGGGGGAAAAAAGGGGGGAAAATCTGCTTTGGGCTAGATTGGAGCATTCCAGAAGCTCTCCTCTCCTCTGATCCCAAAGTTCAAGGCAGTGTCATTCCAGGGAGATGTTTAGTGATGCAGAGCACAGGGCTGGAGCTCCCTGGAGGAGGAGAAGGTGGGGAGCCCTGCTAATCCCAGGATTATTTAAGGAGCAATCCTCAGGCACCAGGGTGAAATCCCAGCTCCCAGCCCGGCCAGGGAGAGAGGAAACCTGTCCAAGAGCATTTCCATGCACCAGCCAACAGCATCTCCTCCACAGGGATTGAAGAAAAGCCCCAATTTTAGATAAAATAACATCAGCAGACAGCAGGGAAAGCCTCAACTGAAACCTGTGGGCTTTTTACAACACTTGGAGGGAGAAATCACCAAAATCCACAAATTCAGATTAAAAACAACACTGAAAAACAAAGAAGGGACAGCTGAGTGTGACAGAGCAGGGTTAAGGACATCTCAAGAGTGTGCAAAGTGTGTTGGTGAGGGGCTGGGGGGCTGGGAAGAGGCCCCAGCACATTCCCAGGGAGCAGGGTGGGATCCAGGCACAGCAGCAGCAGGAATGGCCTTTTCTCCATGGGAAAAGCAAACCACACCACTTAGAAAGACAAGACACACGAGTAAAAGAACAGTCTGTAAAATCTCCCCATGATTATAAAATGCAAAACTATACAAAAATAGAGAAAATCGACCATTTTCTTATGTGTATAAAAACAAACAAACGAAAGAAAACCCCAGAGTTCCCAGAATGCAACACAGAACCTCTTGGCAGGCTGACCCCAATGGCAGTGGTTCCATCACAGTCCCTTACCTCAGGCAAGGCCTTTCCTGCAAGGGACAGGCAAATTCCTCAAGGTTTTTCCTAAAGATCTTGGAAGGACATTCTGCTATTCCTGACTTTTCCGACTGGTTTCTGCTTGGGAAGCCCTTTTGCATAAGCAGCCTCAGTGACCACCCCAGATGTGAGCTCCTTGGGTAAGGCAGTGTTGGACTGATCCAGCTCCAGCCCAGGTTTGTTCCCATGGAACCCGTGTGGGGTTTTTTGGGAAGAGTGGCTCAGCAGGCAGTGAAATCCAATCCCTACCGCAGTGATCATTTACAGGCTGAATTGCTGCACTGGAAATTCCGATTTCTTTGGGTTAATGGGGCAGAATCTGCCAATAATCCAGGAAATTAGTGACTAAACTGCATCAGGAAAACTCATTTGAATTCCAGAGATATTTGCCTCATTGAATTCCCATCGAATTAAGAGGAGAAACCTTTGGTATCAAGTCAGATTATCAGCCTTGGCTGTACTGCTCCCACTGAACCTCCCCACCTCGTACCTACACCCAACCCCAGGATCCTATGGACACCTTGGAACATTCATTTAGCACCCAGACATTCCCAGCCCTCAGCAGGACTTTGGCTGAACAAAGCTCCAGAGATGCCTTTGGTGAGACGCTGAAAGGAAATAAAACAGGGATTAAACCCAGCCAGGGGCGTGAGGGGGTGACAGTGTCCCTGTGGTGTCCCCAACAGGGTGTGCCCATGGTTTTTGTGCTGGGAGTGGAGTAAGATGGGCACAGAGCTGCCCCTGTCCTTGCTCCAGGGAGGGATATCCAATGTTCATTAGCAGCTGTGCTAATGAGGGGAGACAACCTCCCAGCAAGGGCACCTTCCCCTGGCTCACATTCTCCTCTCCAGGTGTGGCAGTGGCACCAAGAGCCAGGTGTGTCCCAGAGGGATGAGGGAAAAGAACCATGGCACAGCAGGTTCCTGTGGAACTCCCTGCAGCAGGGCTGGCAGGAAAATATGGGAAAATTCAAATTGGAGCCCGTGGATGCAGAGATGGATCTGCTCTGCCTTGGCAGGAAAATCACATCACACACAGACTGAACCAAGCCTGGCCCTGCCTCTCCCTGCTCCTTTCCAGATATGCAAGGCCAGGGCAGAAGGAATCTCTTCTCAAAAGGAATAGCAAGACCTCATTTTGCTTGGGGGGAAAAAAACCCATCAAACCCAAAACTGCTCCTTGTGCCTGGAAATCCAGGGAGCAGCTGATGGAGCCACATCCATGTGGAGCAGAAGAGCAGCAGGAGGGTGACCCAGCAGGGCAGGACTCAGCAGGAAAATTGAGTCTGGCCCAGACAGAGCCATCCCTCACTCCACAAATGTGGTAAAACTCCACTTTGGGATTATTTTTTTGAATGCTACAAACTCTGCTGCAAAGAAAAATGGCAATGAGGTGAGGGGAAACAAAAATCACTGGTAATGGAATTAAATCAGAACACAGAGCTTGGACAGGACAGGGAAGCAGCTTTGTGTCATGGATTGGGGTTTTGGATCAGAGCTGAGGGGGTTTGGGATCATGGAGGGGACCAGGAGTCTGGAACAGATGTAACAGGAGCTCACAGCACTCCCCAGACAAAGTCTGTCCCCTCAGCCTGTGTCCCTCCTCCACATTCCTTCAAAGAGGCAAAAAATCCCAAATCTCCAGCAGCTTCCAGCTTTTTTGTTCCCTCCAGTCAGAAGGAGTGAAGCCCAAGGTAGCTGCGGTCCATCTCAAATTCCAAGGAACACAAAACTTTCCTCCTGTGGGTATATGCAAAGAAAACAACCGTAAAAATAATAAAATTAAATTAAAAAGCCACAAAGCTTCCTTTTGAGAAAGTAACAGCATCTGCCACTTCACAGCTACAGGCACGATGCAAATTTAGCTTATTTCAAAGGCCTCATCCCTGTCCCCATGGCCCTGGAGAGGCCAGGAGGCTGGGACAAAGCACGGGAAAGGTTTCCACCAGGAATTCTGCACCATGAAGACAGATGACAACAAAGAAGGGACCAACACTTTGTTCTTCAAAGGGACACCATGGACAGCACATCTCTCTGAGTGAACTGAAACTAGACCTGGAGAACATTACTGGCACGCACACAAAAGCTCCTGCTTTCCTTTGGGGCAAGGACAAATCAAATAAATAAAAATGTTGCTGCAAAGTTCTCCTTTCCAGCTGCCTCGCCCCATCCTCGCTCTGAACGAGTGCCACCCTTCCTCCCAGCTCCCCACACTGAGCCTGGGGTGGAAGACATTCAAAGTGAGTCTGAACCAAAACATTTCACCCAGAAGAGGAAAACAGCCCCATTTCCCTCAAAAATCTGCCCAAGGCCTGTTCTCCCAGCCCCAGTCCTGCAAAAACCCCAACCTGCCACACCAGCAATGGGTCCATCCCCAGCTTCTGCCAGGGGCTGCTGCTGCACTTGGTGTTGGAGAGGGCTGGAAAACCAGAAAGTGCCTCAGTGGTGATGAAGGAATCCTGGAGGCAGCTCCAAACCCCTCTGGAGCATCCACAGGGGCAGGGCCATGGACGGCTGCAGGAGAGGAGCATCAGCCCAGCTCAAACTCAAGCCCCCCCACAAACTGCTCCTGGTTTTCTCCCTCCCTTTACCCCCCTTTCACCCCTGCTCGGAACAGCCTCAGCATGGTGACATGGTGACATTCCTGCAGCCCCTTGGCTTGGTGACACAGTGACATTCTTGCAGATACTCAGCCTCAGTGACATTCCTGCAGCCCCTCAGCTGGGTGACATGTGACATTCCTGCAGATACACAGCCTCAGTGACATGGTGACATTCCTGCAGCCCCTTGGCTTGGTGACACGGTGACATTCCTGCAGCTACTCAGCATCGGTGACATTGCAAAGGGTGCCACGGCAGCCGCCGTGCCCCGGGCTGGCCCTGCCCTTGAGGGGCTCAGAGCTCTCGGTGTCCCCGCTGCCGTCCCCGGGATGCTGCGGCACGCCCTGGGCAATGCCCACGGGTTTGCCCCTGGCACGGTGCTCCGGGGAGCAGACGAAGCCAAAGCTCGGGGGCAGCTCCGCTTCTCCCAGGGGTAACAAGCGGGACAGCTTGGGGACGTCCCCGTGGTACCGGTAGGACCCGGCCGCCTCCCGGGCCCGCCTGGCCTCAGGCTGCAGCGGGAGGTTGGAGGGCCGGAGCGGGTGCCTGCTCAGCTCTGCCTCTTGGGATTGCCTCTCCGGAACCTCCCCGATGCCACCCCGGGACAGAGGCAGGAAAGGGGACACGGTGTCTGGCGGCTCAGATGGCTCCCAGACGCTCTCCACGGCGCCGGCTGGAGCAAAGCCCCAGAGCTCCATTCCACCAGGTGCCGTGTCGGTGCCGTGCTGGAGGTGCTGCAGGCCTGGCCAGCTCAAGCCACCCTCGGGAGCCACCAGCTCGCCCTCTTCCTTGCTCCTGCTTCTCCTGGCTCCAGCAGAGTCCTTCCTGCCAGCTTCGCGCCTGGCCCAGAGCTGGCAGGGCTGGGGGCCGCTCCGGGCCCCCTGCGGCTCGGCCAGCTCGAACTCCAGGCTCTCCGTGTCCAGCGAGCGGCTCCTCCGGTCCACGGAGAGCGGCGCGGGCATGGAGGGGCTCAGCCCGTGCAGGCGCAGGTGGCGGGGCAGGCTGGCCACCCCCCAGTTGCAGCTCTGGAAGGAGCCTGGGGAGAAGCCCGGGGACATTCTCTCGTCACATTCAGCCAACGACTCTTTCTGTCCGTAGCCATCATCAAAGGCCTCGGCGATGTCCTCACCCGCGGTCAGCTCCGGGTGCTGCTCACACTCCCCTTCTCCGTCCTGCTCCACATCCACCACGTCGAAGGTGACCATGGTGGGCAGGGCGGGAAGGTTCTGGGTGAAGGACGAGCTGGAGGCGGAGCTCCCCAGGCTCTCGGACAGGCTGGAGAAGAGGGTCCCGCTGCTGGCAAACTCCACCAGAGCCTGCGAGAAGCTCACGGCGTGCTCGGGCTCACTGCCCACCTGGGGCTCGCCGGGGCTGGGCTCTGCTCCGCCGCCGCACTCCTGCTCCGGGAGCCTGAACCCAGGGAACATCCCTGCCTTGGCTGCGGCCACACTGCTGTGGATGGAGTCCCCAAACATCCCACAGTCCAGGTCTGCATTGAAACCCGGGTTGTTCTTTGTGAGCTGAATAAGGCAACTTCCAGGGGCTTTTTGGCTGTTGTAACAGTTTTCCGGACACAGAGTCCCTGGAAAATCCCTCCACTCTGGATTTTCAGCCCTAGCCACTGCAACCCCACCGTTGACAGCTCGGCTCGGGGTGTGTGAAGCCACCTGCTCACTCCCAAGGCCACTCTGACTCTTGCCAATGGAGCTGGCTGCTCTGGTTTTACATTCAATGCACTGCTTTTCCCGAGGACACTTCTCCTTGCTGGAGACATCCAGGCGTTTCAGGACCGGCTCCCTCTGCAGCTCCCAGTACAGCAGCTCCTTCTGAATGGCTGCAAGCCCCTCTTCTTCAGTTTCCATCAGTCCTCTTTTCTGATCCATCATCTGCTGGATCAGGTTCTTCTCTGCAGGGAGGCAGAAGTCCATGAAGTAGCTGAAGATGCCCTGGCGTGGGACTTTGCCTTCGAACAGGGATTCCTCCCCGTGAGAGGGGCTCATCAGGGCATCAAACTCGTAAAGTGCATCACCACTGTAGCTGTCCCGGGGCAGTCGGTCCTTCTTGAGCTCCTCTCCAGCCTCATCATCTGGCCCTGGTGTGGTGGAGTCGTAATACCCCTCATCACTGTTTGGTGCAGACTCCTGCTGGTCACTCTGGGGCGTCAAGAGGTCAACGCCATCCATGGCATCCCCCATGTAAGGGTGTGCATCGGCCTCGTGCGAGGCGTGTGTCTCCAGGCTGCTGCTGGACACCTGGGCCCCGTAGCTCCTGTCCCCCGGCACGCTGCTCTCCCACACCTGGTGCAAGTACTCTTCGGCCTCCTCGGGGATGGCCATCTCCTCGCCGCCGCCCTGGTAGGTGACGAGGCAGGAGCTGCGCTTGGCGGCATCGCGGCTGCGCTCCACCGAGATGCTGCTCTCAGCGATGTCGGGCTCGGCGATGTCGTCCCCACACCCCGTCAGGGAGTCGAAGCTCTTCAGGGAGGTGACATCTCCCAGCATGAGGCTCAGCAGGTCCCCGGAGTGCAGGCAGGGAGGCTCATTGTCCATGAAGTCAGGGTGGAAGGTCAGCAGCAAACTCTCATGGTCAAACTCGGTGCAGGCAGCAGCCTCGGCCTCTGATTTTGCATCTGGAACGTCCCCGTTCCCTGGCACGGCCATCGTGTCACCCTCACAGCCGCCTCCATCAGCCGCGGGGCCCGTGGGCTCAGTGGCCTCACCACAGCTGGAGTCAAACCCCGAGCCCCCCGGGCAGACTGTGGCCTCAGGGACTGGCCCTGCTCCCCTGCCCTCCACGGCCCCTTGGCTCTCCACTCCCATTCCAGGAGCATTCCCAGCCTCCTCCGTGTCCCCGTTCCACTCGGGGAGCTCTGTCTTCTCACTCTCGGCAGCCTTGCTCTTCCGGTGGCGCCGGATGCTGTTAAAAAACCCTTTCAGCCCTTTTTTGGGTCTGGGGAAAGAGGATTTCTCCCCGTTGGGCTTTTTGTCACAGCCCTCGATACTCCCGGGGGGAGAGCTGTCCTGCTGGCCCAAATCCCCCCTGGTGCTGGTGTCCAGCTGGGCGCTGCGGGAGCTGGGCAGGGCGCCGGGCTGCCCATCCCTGCTGCCCTCTGAGGGGCTGTCCAGCTGTGTCCCACCGCCCTTGTCACAGGCAGCACTGCTCAGCCCGTCGTGGGTCTTGCACTTGCTGAGCCCCTTCTTGCCGCGGCCGCCGAAGAAGCTGGGCAGGGTGCAGATGCTCCGCTTGCCCCCGAACAGCTTGAAGGCCGTTTTCCTCAGCTTGCCGGGGGGCGGCTGCTGCAGCTCTGCGGCCACCACGGAGCCGTTGGCGCTGTCGGGAGGGGCGTCCCCGCCCTCCTGCCGCCGCTGGTCCCCTCCGTCCCGCTCCTCCGGGCCGCCCGTTTCCATGGCAGCGGGGCGGGCTTGGAGCTAGCTGGAAGCAGCGGCTTTGGGAGCGCGGCGCTCCGGGAGCAGGGATGGACACATCACCACCGACCTGAGGCACAGGGAGAGGGCAGAGATGAGGACATGCCAGCGGAAGGGGCAGAGCTGAAGGCACCGGGGTCTCAGGGCTCCATCACCAGCTGGAGGAGCCTCTAAGCTCTCCCTCCACTTCCAAAATCCAGGCACCCAATTGTCGCTTACATTTACTAGTTTGCCACAGCAGGAAAACCACACGTCCATTGGGCAGAATCTCTGGGGACAGGCAGGTGTGACCCCTGCACCTCCCTGCTCCAAGCCCTGCAGCTTCCCAGATTTCTTGTCCCCAGGGTGATGAGGTTTGGCTACCTTATGGAGGAGTTAGCACCTTCCAAACCACCCCCCCAGCCCTCATGCCAGGCTCCAAAGAGCATCCTGAAGGAGCCCAAACCAGGACACAGCCCTCCCTATGCACGTGTCCAGGGAAAAACCACTTTGATTACTACCCTGGCTTTTCTCATAGAAGATTTCAGTTGTTTTTAAAATAATCTGTCCAGCGAGAGAGAATCGCCTTAAAAACACCCACTGTGAACACCCTGATCAGATTATCCCGGAAGCAGAGAGGCAGGTTTGAAATTTGACCCTGGACTGCTGTCAAGAACATGAGAAATAAAGCAATTATAATCATGTTTCTTTTGCAGAGGTGAGGGTGGAGAAATTAAATGCAATAAAATCCTAATGTGCTCCCAAGCTGTAATGCTCCAGGCTGAGCTCTGACTGACAGGAGGCCAGGAAACCTTCCCGAAGTGTTTAGCCAGAGATCCCAAATTAAAAATATATCCAAATAACACTCTCTGCTCCTGCAGCCCCACAGCAAACCCGCAATTCCAGGTTTCTTTTTATTCCTCAGGTCTGGGTTGCTTGGCCTCTATATTGATCTGGCATCGCTGCCCTCAGCACGGCTGGAACTGAACGGGCTTTAAGGTCCCTCCCAACCCAACCCATTCACGATTCTGGAATTCTGGGATTGCTGATAACCTCTCACGTTCACCTGTCCCACTGGAAGCAGCAGCTGGGGCGTAGCCGGCTGGCACAGCCACCTCCCCACCGGCAAACCAGACCTTTCCAGCTCTGCCAGAGCCCACCACGAGTCCCAGCTGCCTCCAAAGCCTCTGGAGAGACCTGGACAGAGGGGCCTGGGAGAAATACCCGCACCTGAACATGTGCGGGGCTGCTGGAAAACTGGGGGGTGAAATGAGCCCAAACCTGCACCTGGACAGGCGCTGCTGGAAAACAGCTGGGGAAGGGCATGAGGCAGAGCCAGGATTTCAAAAATTCCTTTTGGGAATCATTCCTCTCCAGCTCCACGTCAGCACCGGCACTGCTGCGGAGGGGAGGTTGGAGAAGGATAAAAAAAGAAATATATAAAAAAATGAAATAAATAGAAATAAAGGGCACCGAGGGGAAAGAGCCACGACCAATAAAACATGAAAAATACGGTTTTAAAGCAACAAAAAGCAGCACCGTAACAATGAAATGCAGCGTTTCACCCGCAGAGGGGACCCTCAGGGACCTCCGGCCCGCCCAGCCCCGCACGGGGACGCTCCCCCAGCCCGGCCCTCCCCGCTCGGGGCTCGGTGATTGACGGGGAGCGGCGGCGGAGGGGCGCGGCCTCTGCGTGAGGGAGGGCGCGGCCTCCGCATTGGGCTCAATGTAACGGGGCGGGGTCACGGTAACGGGGCGTGGCTGCTGGGCGCGGTGCCCACCGTGTCCCCCCACGACTGTCCCACGGTGTCTTCCCCGGTGGCCCGAGGCGATCCGGGGCCATCCCGGTGGCGGGGTGGGCGTGGCCTCAGGGCGGATCCCCATGTTGGGGGCGTGGCCTCGTTTGCGGATATGATTGCAAGGGGGCGCGGTCACTCCGGTGTGAGGGGCGTGGTCTTACTGGGGGCGCGGCCTTGGAGCGCCACCCGCGGGACACGCTGGGTCACAGACACGGAGGGGAATGTCCTGTCCTGGTGTGTCCCGTCCTGGTGTGTGACACTGCGGAGGTCAGGGATGTGACATTGTGCGCGGCACCGGGGACGCGGTGACACTGCGTGTTTGCCGTGGGACACCTCCGTGCGTGTGCTGTGTCACCCACGGGCGTGCCCGCCACGCCACTGCCGGCCACCCACCTGCTGCACACCTGCTCACACCCACAGTCCCACACCCACCGAGCTGCCCGGCAGTGAAGACCCTTCCCCGTTTTTGGGATCCCCCAAATCCCGAAAGTCCCTCAAATTCCCACGTGAGGGTGACAGCAAGGATGCCACGAGTGGGAATCACATCAGAGCGTGGCAATGTCCCCGCGGGGCAGCCTTTCCCAGCCGCCATCTCCCGATGGTGACTGGGTGGGGAGGGAGGTGACAACAGTGTCATCATTCCCTATGGAGCCTTTTAAGGGCTGCTTCCAAGTCCTAATGCTCCCCTTGGGAGAAGCCCCACAGCCTAATTAATAGATGCTGATTAATAGATCCCACAACCCCTGACACAAGCCCATAAATCCTGCAGGGAGGTGCCTGTGTTTGGCCCAGAGCAACCCTTGGAGCTGCTGACACGGAGCTCTGATCCTTTGGGGTGCCACAGGGCAAGAAGGAATGAACCATGGGACACTTTCTGCTGCATCCCAAAAGTGGTGCGGAACATCACTGCTGTGTGGGTGCTGAGCTACCAAGGAGCAGTGGGATTTATCCATCAGCTCCTGGCTGTGGGAAGAGCCAGGAAGGCACCTCCAGCCCCTACTGGTGAGAGTGATCCTGGTGCCCATGGCGGGAGAGATGGAGGGACACAAAGGTGGTGCTGGGATGCCCCACTCCAGCCTGAAATTCCCCATCTGCAGCGATTCCCTTGTCCCTTTCCAGCCACCCTGGGATATTTCACCAGACAGGCCACAACAGTTTAATACCAATAATAGAACGCTTTTAATTCAAACCCCACCCCACCCAATCATGAAAGACCCTCGGCCGTCACATGAAGCACTTTTGGGGTGAGAAGAGGATGTTTAGGGTCAGAGCTGGGGCAGGGAGGGGAGTGAGGATGCTGGGGCTCTGGATACGTCTTCCAGCCCCTCCTGTGCTGGGAGTTCTGCCCACTGGGGTGGGCACACATGGCCGGGGCCAGCCCCAGTCCTGCCTTCACTGGGAAGAATTCCCATCCTTCCAGCCAAGAATTCCTCCACACTCTTTCCCAGCCCCTTCTCCAACCACAATCAGCTGAAGGTGTAAAATCAAAATGGTCTGAGGCAAACCCAGGGGAATCAGATCTTGCTCTATCCTTGCTTTGCTGCAAACCAGGAGCTGAGGTCTCTTGTTCTCTCTCCTCCTTGCCTTCTCACCTTTCTACATGGGCACTGCTTTCTGGAGACACCTCGTCAGCAAAAGTGAACTTGTGACCACAGGTTTCACAGATTTCAGGGGTTCACTCCCAGGGGGTGGAGCAGGTCTTAATTGGGGTGCTCAGAATGGGTGTCCCTGGGTGCAGGCTGGGATCACGGCTGGTGCTGGAGGTATTTGGCCAGGACTGTGGGGATCTCCAGCTCTCCGAGGGCAGCCGAGCAGCCAGGCTGCTTCAGGAGACGCCTCATGGCCAGCCGGGATTGGGACAGCAGGGATTTGGGATGAGCTGTGGAAGGAAAATCGCATGGTCACCTTCAAGACACACAACCTTGCTGCCCTCCAACCTGGCACTATGCAAAGGAAAGGGACACAGATTGAGCAAACCAGACAGGGTTGGAACAAAATTATCTTTAAGGTCCCTTCCAACCCAAACCATTCCATGATCCTATGAAAATTCCATGATCCTATGAAAATTCAGCCTCTGTGCTGGGGCTGGGGTTATGGGCTCGGACACAAGCTCCCTTGGGAGCTGGGCATGGAGAAGAAACCTTCCATCCCCACATGAAAATAAGTGCAGGATTTTAGATTTGGGGAGTACAGGAGAGCCCAGGTTGAGCAGCAGAAAGGAGAGCAAGGGTGAAAAGTAGCTGGTAACCCAACAAGTGAGGTAAACCCAGGCTGTGGGAATCATGGAATCACTGAAGGGTGTAGGTTGGGGAGGGAATTTAAGCTCATCTCATTCCATGGGCAGGGACACCTTCCACTATCCCAGGTTGCTCCAAGCCCTGTCCAGCCTGGCCTTGGACACTGCCAGGGATCCAGGGGCAGCCACAGACCCACAGAGCCCAGTGATGCTGTGAGGGGAACTGAGGCTGAAGGAAAACCTGGGCATGGCTATTGGGAAGAGGGAATCAGAGCAAAGCTGTGCCCATTCCAGCCCCCGGGCACACAGCCAGGTCACCTCTGGCCTGCAGCAGCAGCTCCAGCCCCTCGCTGCACGGGGCCGCCCCATCCGTGGGCACGCTGGGCAGGTACACGTTGGCCCCGAAGTCGATGAGCAGCCGGATGAAGTCGCTGTGGCAGCCGTGCCTCAGGCACGTCTCCAGCAGGGTCTTGGGCTCCCGGATTTGGGCCAGGACGCTCTGCTCGGTGCAGTTGTAGTCGGGGTCGGCGCCGTGCAGCAGCAGCAGACGGAAGCACTCCAGGTGCCCGTAGGCGGCCGCCAGGTACAGCGGCCCCGAGCAGGCCACTGAATTGGCTGCCCACTCTGGCAGCCGGGCCTGGACATTGGCCTCGGCGCCGTGCTCCAGCAGCTGCCGCAGGATGTCCACGTGGCCGTCCCTGGCGGCCAGCAGCAGCGGCGAGCAGTTGTTGTAGATGCTGCCCACGGGGCTGGCGCCGGCCTCCAGCAGCACCCGCACGCACTCGCGGTGCCCGTTGCTGACGGCCACGAAGAGCGGGGTCTGAGCCTTTACGTCCAGGCTGTCCACCTCAGCACCATGGGCCAGCAGCACCCGCAGGCTCTGCACGCAGCCCCAGGTGGCTGCCAGGCGCAGGGGGGTGCTGGGGACGCCCCAGCCACTGCGGCGGTTGATGAGCCTCTTGTACCTGTCCTGGGACAGCAGCCTGGCCAGGGTTTTGTGATCGTCCTGGCGCACCGCCCGGCTCAGCTCCTCGCTCTCCCCGCTGTCCTCCTCGTCATCCCTGGGCTGCAGCAGGGAGAACATCTTGTTGATGTCCATGAGGCTCATTTTGTCTGGTCTGTGTTCCATGTGCCGCTTTCATGGTAAAGGATGAGGTCAAAGATCTGCAGGACAGCAGAACCAGCGCCAACCCCGGGTTAGAACCAGTCCCTGACACCGACAGCTGCATTTTAGTGTAAGTTTATACTCCACATAAGGAAGATTCTCTAAAAAATGGACAAGCATTGGATGAGGATGCTGCTGATGTGCTCATGGCCCTGGCACCACGTGAGGAAATCCACGTGGATGAAAGGCTGAGGGAGCAATGGAGCTCAGTGTTGTAGTGGCTATGTGGGTCAGGATCCCATAAAATCATGGAATGGGTTGAGTTGGGAGGAACCTTAAAGCTCACCCAGTGCCAGCCCTGCCATGGGCAGGGACACCTCCCACTGTCCCAGGCTGCTCCCAGCCCCAGTGTCCAGCCTGGCCTTGGGCACTGCCAGGGATCCAGGGGCAGCCACAGCTGCTCTGGGCACCCTGTGCCAGGGCCTGCCCACCCTGCCAGGGAACAATTCCTGCTCGATATCCCATCCATCCTCGCCCTCTGGGAAGCCATTCCCTTTGTCCTGTCCCTCTATCCCTGGTCCCCAGTCCTGGTTAGTTTGATTAGGGACCAAACATCTTCCACCATTTCCCCTCCTGAAATGATGCCAGCGTTAGAGTTCCAGTTTTCCTCCCCCCTGCCTGCTCGAGCCTGACGATTACGGCTGCACAAAGGGTCTGGGATGTTTATTTGCAGGGATTTGCAGGAAGGGTGGGAATGCTGAGCTGATCACACCGAGTGGGACTGAACCCTGCCAGCTTCGCTGGGCTCTGGACACAGGATGTGGCCTCAGGGGCCGAGAGACAGCGGGGGACAGGAACGGGATATCCCGGCTGGCACCTGAGCAGCTGGAAACGCTCGGGATGGGCAGAGGAATTTCTCGGCAGCCCTGCGGCATCTCGGGTTTCCTCGGGAGAGGCGACAAAGGCAGAGCAGGGGCTGACCTGTCCTGGGAGGAGCCAAGGAGCTGCACGGAGCAATTAATTAGCAAAGCAGCCGCAGCAAACAGTTAATTAGCCGAGAGGCTGCACGGAGCCCCGTTGTGCACCTGAGCCCGGCGGTGCCGGGGCAGTCACGGGGACCTGTCCCACATCACCCAGGGGACGCGGCTGCCAGCTCAGGGGGACCCCAGCAAGGCCACCAGCACAGCTGGGGACACTGAGACAAGTCTGATGGCACCCAAGCTCTGCTGGGCTGCCATCCATTAGCCCAATTTATACAAAAATGTGGGAAATTCTAATGCTGCTGCTCTTCATTGGACACGCCAGTAATGAGCTCTGGAGCTTAGGGATCACCCCAGCCACATGGATAACGGGCTGGGGGGTTACTGCGGGTTTGAGTCAAAAAGACAGTTGTGTTCCCTGTTACATTCCCAAGGGAAATGGTGTGGAAAAGTAAAAGAACAGCTGTAACACTTCCTGAACACACAAGCAGCACCTCCAAAGGGATGTTCCTTGGACTGCTTGAGATTTTGTGTGGGGAGTTTCCTCAACCAGAAGAGCCCAAACCAGAATTCATGGAATCACAGAATGATTTGGTTTGGAAAGGAACTTGAAAGTTCACCCCAATCCATCCCCTGCCATGGGCAGGGACACCTTCCACTATCCCAGGTTGCTCCAAGCCCCAGTGTCCAACCTGGCCTTGGACATTTCCAGGGATCCAGGGGCAGCCACAGCTGCTCCAGGCACCCTGTGCCAGGGCCTGCCCACCCTCACTGTTTTATCACCCCCTGAGCTGCCAGAAGCTTTCCAAGAACCTGCAGACCCCAAAAAGAGATAGTGACACTCAGAGCACACATTTGTCCCTCTGGGTCCCAGTCCCCTCCCTCACCTGCCCAGGTCCCAGTGCTGCTGCCTTACCTGGGTGTGGGGGATGCTCAGAGCACCTGAGGCCAGGGGGGTCCCATGGGGGTCCTCCCGTGGTTTTACCCCAAAATGAGCCGAGCAGGAGAGGATCTGTCGGCTCTGGGATGGCCGGGGCTGTGAGGGGCCGGAGCTGTGCAGCTCACAGCTGAAATGCCACGGTGGGACCAGCCCGGGGCGCCGGGGCTAATTTTAGCCCCTCTGGGGTTTTATCTTACCACTTCCATTCTTGGAAAGCTCCCCTGGGTAAATATAGAGAGGGCAGCGGGGTGGGGGGAGGCTGGGACAGGTGTTGGAGGCTGCTCGACCCCACTGAACACACACAAAGCTTTTTCTCTGCTGTTTCCTTGCAGAAATCACAGGGAATGGGGCAGCCTGGGGTCCCTGCCAGGGCAGCACCGGCCTCTACCTCACCTTGGCTGCTGCCAGGCACTCGAATTCCCTCTTAAAATCTCTCCTGTCCTCCGTCCCCCTTTCCAGAGTGATACAAATGGCCATTTGCAACCTCCAAAATGATTTATTAGATACCAGAAGGACAAAAGCTCCTGAAGATGGTCCAGATTTCCCACCTGAGCCACTCTGGGCTGCACCTGCCAGAAGGAACCACAGCCAGGGCTTCCCAAAGCTGAACAGGACCCAGGAAGGCAGGAAACCTCTCAGGGCAAACAAAAGGGGTGGGAAACAGCACGGGGGCTCTTATCAAAACTGTCAGCTGGGAAGTGCAATCCTATTTTATCCAGCTCCCTTTAAACCCTCTCCAAAGTCCTTGGCAGTGGAGCAGGAACGGGCTGGCAGTTTGGGGCAGCCTTATCATGGTATGAGATAACGAGAGAGACCCAAATTATCCAGCAGGAGAATCCCTGCTGCTGCAAGAAGTGAAATCAGGGTGCTCTGTGAAATGTGTGATCTGTGCCACCACCACATTCCTGCTTTGGAGCCTCCCCATGGAAAGCCTGGAATGCAGGGAAATGGTCAATATTGATTTGGTTTAGACTTTTGGTTTTCCTCTCCAAATTCACTCAAAAATAGATTATTGCTTCACAAAGGTCAATTCCCCAAAGCCAGTAGCAGGAATGGAGTTACGGAGTGTGATGTGGATGAACCCTGGAGCACGAGAGGGGAGTTTGGGCTTATTCTTCCTGACTGTCAGGAAGATGCAACCACAATGAGGATGCTGCAGCCACAAAAGCCAAGCCTGGCTGGAAACCCCTTCCACAAACCACAGAAATCAAAGCAGCCATTAAAAAGATAGAGTGTTAGAAAGGGAAAAAAGGGAATGCAGACAACAGAAGTGCTAGAAAATGTGAAATGTAGGAAACTTGGAGATGAAAGGAAAAATCCTTGAATGGCAAATTAATGATAAACTGCTTTTTCTTTTGTTGTTGCTGCTACTGTTTAGTTGTTAACCAAGAAAGAACTTAGGAACAAAGAGCAGATTAAACACAGTTCTAATGAGGCAAACCCGAGAACCCCCCCAGCCTAGCTGGAATTCCACACAGACGTGCTCCCGGAGCAGGAACCTTTCCTTACACCCCAGGGGGAATTTCCAGCAGCAGAGCCAGACCAAGCCCAGAAGGAGCCCAGGCAGAGGTGACACACCAGCCTGACCCATTTGGGATAAGCTTCCCAATAAGCCCCTTCAAACTCCAGGGAAGGATGAGGAGTTGGAGAAAGCTTCCACCTTCTGCCTGAGCTCAGGACCTGGGCCAGGGCTGACCTGGCCTCTGCTCCGGCCACAGCAGCTCTTGATCAGCTCCCTGTTAATTGGGGAATAATTGGAGGGCAGAAGGGTATTTACTGCCAGTCAATGAGTTTTTTGGGAAGGTAAATCCTGTCCAGGGTTGCTTCCATTAAAGAGATTATCGTTATTAACACAGCTGAAGAGAGCTAATGAGCTTGTGGATTTAGGAGAGTTAGGCAGTTGAAAGTTTAGAGCTAAACAGTCCCAAATAAATGATTTTGCAGGGATTAGGGATTTACTAACAGTGCTCAAGGTCGGGAAAGCAGAGTTGGGGAGTGGGGCTGTTGTGTCTCCGGCCTTTGGGCCGGGAGTCACTGCCACAGCACAGCTCTGGGCTCTGCCATCCCCCTGTGTGCCCTCACCTGCTGCCAGCATTCCAAAACTCATCCCTGGGGGCTCTCCCGGCTGCTTGCTCACCAGGCAGCACTGTGATCCAGGTGTGATCCAGGAATTATCCAGGAGAGGGCATGGACAGCAGCTCAGCAGCTCTTGGCTGCACTGCACATCCCTGCCAGGGCCCTGCTGATGGAAATTCCAAATTTATTTGGTGCATCAACACACAATATATGGCGTTAGAAAGGAAGGAGGAATCCAGAAATGTTTGTTCTCCTCCATGAGTCCTTCCTTGAGGAATTTGGAAGCATTGGAGCACCAGGAGTTCATTTCTCTGCTCCCACTGCCTTCAGGGAGCCCCTTCCCTTTTGGAATCAGGATAAAAGGATGGGTTGGGTTGGGAGGAACCTTAAAATCCATCCCATTCCACCCGCTGCCATGGGCAGGGACACCTCCCTCTGTCCCAGGGTGCTCCAAGCCTTGTCCAGCCTGGCCTTGGACATTGCCAGGGATCCAGGAGCAGCCACAGCTGCCCAGCCCAGAGCCCCCTGCTCCATCTAAGGCAGTTTTTGGTTATTTAGTGATTTTTATTGATTTCCATTCACACTGGATCCCTTCCCTCTCCCACAGCTCCCAGACCTGTTGTTGAGAAAGAAGCTTTGTATCCCTCTCCCATACCCTCCACTCCTCCAAAGAGGAAAATAGAATTCCAGAACACTGGAATCTGTGAGCTGTTTGGAGGCAAGAGGAACTCCAATTAATACACCTTTTGTCCAAATTTCTCCCAAATTAAATTGCAGCATTTATCAATTCTAGCGAGTGTTAATGCTAATAATCCAATTAAATGCAAGGCGAGTCTAATTAAGGTAAATGAAGAATTTCACTGGCAGCATTAAGAACATTTAAAATTAGCAAGAAAGGAAAAAGCCTGAGAAACACCCAGGGACTGAGTGTACTCCCGTGCCAGGCCCATTTCATTGCCTTAAAACATAGAAAATACCCATTTTTAAGGTGGAAAATATTCATCAGGGGCTGGCTAATGGGTCTGGAGTCTGTTCCTGGGGTTCACACAGAAGTTTTGTTCCTGGAATCTCCCTCTTGAGCATCTTCCCATCTCAGCTGAGTTTGTCTGCACTCAAATCTTTAACACTTCACTATCCATGACTAAAAAGAATGGGATAAAAGAGGATTTTTCCAGGATACCATCAGCAGCTGCACTGTGGGTACTTCACTCTGAAGCCATCAGAAAAAAAAATCTCTTCACTGGACCCATGAAACTGGGACTCAGATCCTTCCAGGAGCTCTGGTTGCTCCTCAGAAAGCTGTGGAAGTCAGCCTGGAGCCACCTGTGGCCAGGTCAGTGAGGGACAGAGCTTTCCAGGAGCAAGGAAACACTGAGGAAATACTTGGGTTTAATACAGAAAGAAAAATCTAAGTTAAAAAAAAAGAAGACCCAGAACAGTTTGCAGAAGACACTAAGATTTGATTATATTCCCTTTTTCCCCCATTAGTTATGTTCCTTTTTGGGTTGTTTTTAACACCCTGCATCCCCATTTCCCCCAAACCAGGGGGATCTCCCTATTTCTGTTCTGTACAGGGGAAGTGGCTCCACACTCACCTTATTAAAATCCTTTAACTGACTTCACCTTTCCAAGTGTGGAGTTCTGAGTTATCACCCAATAAACAGAGCAGGCACTTCCTTTAAAAAGGCAAAGTGTTTATTTCTGTAGGGAATAAAAATACCTGCAATCCAAGAGAGACTCCATGGGACAAACAGAGAGAAAAGACACAAATTCTCCTCTAGACAAGATCAGCTTCAAGCAGTGCAGGAACTCAAGTGCCCCACAGAGCCCTCGGGGCACAAACGGGGGCTCATCCCCCACAAATGTCCCTCACCAGTGACACAGACACAAACAGCAACAGGGACATTCCCAGCCAGCACCACACACGGTTTTAGGGACATTCCTACAAGGATCAGGTTGAGGATGCCAAGGAAAATCCAGCTGGAGGATGGGATCCAGTGCTGAGTTACTCCAGTAGTTTCTGCTACATTAAAATATAGAAATGATAGAAAAACAACCCCTTGGCCCTGCAGCTCCCAGGGGGACACATTAATTAATGTCATTAGCAAACCCTAACGAATGGCCCACCTGGCTGCCTGGTCCCAGGCAAAGGTTTTACCATTCCCTGCTTCCTCAGCTAATTAATCAAGTGCTGGGTGATAATTAAAACATAAATAGGACATTTAGAGCAGGTTCTGCCCCCAGGGAGTGCCTGGATATGCATGAGGGAGGGATGGAAACCAGGAATAGCTGGGAGAGGTCCCTATAAAAACAACCCCAGCCCTCAGCACAGAGCAGAGGGGGTGGGGAGGACAGGAAAACACATTTGGAATTCTCCTGGGCACTCCTGGATATCCAGCACTACATCATGCCAGGAAATTCCTCTGGGCTCTGAGGCTGCCCAAGGCCAGAGCTGCCAGGAGCTGAAGAGCCTGGAACAGGACCTCTTCCCTTTCCAAGGCTTTTCCTGGGGGTACCTCAGCTTTGGGAGCACCTCTGAGGGCTCTCTGCTTCCAGAGGTGATGGAAACAACAGCCACAGGGCTGCTCCACACCAACATCCCCACCTGGAGATCCTCTGGAGCTCTGGGCACCTTCAGCTTCTGAAAAATCCCGCTCTGCAGGTCTGGGGAAGCTTCCTGGCTCCCTCCAAGCCCATCTCCTCCTCCATCCCAGTCAGGATGGCTCTGGATCAGAGCAGGTGGATTCTAATTCCAAGGAATTAACTTGGAAAGGCAATCACTAAGCACAGGAACAGACCAAGAGTACATCAGACCTAAAAGCTTTCACAAACTGCTTTTCCTCACCCCTGAGGAGGCCCGTGGAGAACTAAAACTATGGACAACCCAATTATTCCCACTTCTTCCCTGCAGAGCAAAAAGCACCAACCGAATTTTCTCTCCCACAGGTGACAACTGCAAAAGAAAACCCCAGTTTAAGAACCCTCAGAATGAAGTTCACATAAAAGGCATTTCAAATGCAGCCCCATGAGTCCCTCTTGTGCTTCAGAGTAGGACAGGCACTACAGGCCCACTACAAGGTTACACCTGTTTGTAGCACAGGAGATGCTGGGAACAGGCAGGAAGCCACAGAATGTCCTGGTGAAGCCATGGAATGTCCTGGTGAGGCAGGAGCAGCTCCAGAAAAGAAAGAGTTTTACACAAGCAGAGATAATCTGCAGCAAATCAGATCCCTCCTTCCTCCCAGTTCTCCCAGTCAGAGGAATCCAAATGGAAAGAACTGCACTGCTCCAAATAAAAGCAGGGTTTCTGACCTCACAACGCATGGGTGCTATTATTTAGGAATAAATCAGTTGCAGAAGCTTTCCCCAGCATCAGCAGATTCCCAAGAGCAGTAACAGCTTCTCCATTCCTTCCACACTTTCTGGGAGCAGAGAATCCAGGCAGGGCACTCCAGGAGCAGGGAACAGCTTTCCTGGGCAGCAGATCCCACCTGAGCTCAGGACACTGCAGGGCTCTGAACAGCTCCTCATTTCTGCTCTTCCAACCGCCCAGAGTTGCCACCAAAACAAAAAAGCTTCTCCTTCACTGGTTTTCAAACCATGAACTCGTAGAAAAAGAGGAAACTCTGGATTCTTTTCCAGGTCCTAAATTCCAGCATCAGCATAAAAGGTTTTTAATACACTGCAGCCTTTGCCTGAGCCTGTACACACGAAATTCAAGAGGTTTAAGAGACATTAATTTTGGGGTTTGGCTCTGTTTTGCCACTGGAGTTAAAAGCAGCAATATTACTCTGAGCTTACAACACTGAGTAATCTGGTGGTGGTTGTACACACTTGTAGTAACATTGGAGTTTTGTGGAGACATCATTTTTAGGAACAAGGAAAGATTATTAAACTCTCCAATGGCAATTCCAAAGGCAAAGCAGCATACAGGAGCCAGGAGCCTTCTGCAAGCTGGATTTGTACAGTAATTAACCAAGGACAGCTTTAAATCCTTCAGTAGTCAATCAAAATCCTCTCCAGTTTTGGATCTCTAGTGAAAATTAGAGAATTTATTAAAAACATTGAAAGAACTGATGATCCATAGAATAATTGGTCCTAAAAAGTGCCTGTCTTGGCTTCATGTCCCATTTTCTCTCAGATTTGGGGATGGATGTTGCCCATTACCCCTTGGAAAGAAAAGACAGGGCTGATCCATCAGTCACACCTGGGTCAGGATTTCCAGTGTTTCATTTTTAATCAATCACTCCTGTAGCTCCCACTCCTTCCTTGACAACAACTTCATTTAAGTCCAACAAACCCTCAATATTCAAAAAACTTTCTCTTTGCCATTCCAGCTTGTGGAGAAACTCAGTGCTCTCTTTTCCTTGGATCTTCCATGTGTTTTATAAAGTAGGTATTTTCTTACCCAGAATGAGTCACTCAGGGAGGTTTTGGTTGGTTTTTGGACATTGGATTTACCCAGTGATTTTACCATGGGTTAAAAGCACATGAGCACAGTTACTCCACTTTCTGGAATAATCACAATGGAATGTTTCTACTTTCACTGGAGATTGGGAAGGCTCAATTATTTTCAGTAGGCTTCCAGACTTTTTATAAAAGAGAAAAAGTGATTTGAAAACTTAATGGCAGCACCTAACTGGAACAACAGCCTGAAAAGTGAGCAGAGCAGCATCCTGAATAAAGCTGCACAGGGGGATTCTGTGCAATTCAGCACAGAACAAGGACAGTGGCACAGCTTTCCTGGGCTGAGGGTGAATCCTTCAAGCCACCCACCATGATCTCAGAAATGTCCTCAGGCCTTGTCTTGATAAGCAGCACCCTGAGCTTATCAGGAACACTGACTGCTCCCAGGGCTGGAGAACAAACTCCTGGGTTAAACCAACAGCCCTGCAATCTGATTTTTCTTGCCTGAATAACAATCCAAGTGGAACATTTTTGTCGTTGACCTTTCAAAGGAAGATATTGACCTAAATTGTAGCCACACTGGAAAGTGACTCTGATAAAACCAACTCTCTCTAAACAGGGAACTCAAGGGGAATTTTTCCCAGGCATACACCTGGACCTGGTCCTTGGGGCTGTGCCAGAGCCCTGGGAATGCTGCCCTCCTGGATTATGGAATATTTGGATTTGTGAGTTCAGCCTCTAAGGGAGCTCCTGTTGTGCTTATAGGAAATTCTACATAAACCCCTTGTTCAATTCCTTACCTGCTGATTCTCTGCTGTTGAGTTGAAGTGCTGCTACTGATTCTCTGATTCCAGGAAACCTTTAGGCCTGAACTGTTGATAATTCCAGGGCTCAGTCTGGCAGGGGGCTCCACTCTGAACCTTATGACTCAACAGGGGAATCTCCCTCATTCCCTTTCATCCTGACCCTTTTCTATCCATCCCCAGCTTCCACGTTGGCTGATTTTAGTTTTAGATTGCTTGATTTTCTATTTTAGTTTTTCTGTGTGCTTTAACCATTTAGTAAGAAACAGAGTGAACTTTGCCAATGAATTTGGTCACATTTTTTATATCAAACCTGCTTTTGCTGATGCTTCTCCCAAGGATTCTTTGGGTGACCTTCAAACACTGATTTGTGACACCCAATCCCTGGGAAGAGAAGTCCTTGTTTCTTCTGTTTCTTCCCAAGTTCATTGCCATGAGAGATACTGTTCATGAGACAGACAAAACATTGCCAAAGTTCCCTGAATTTGAACATTCCCTAGAATCAGCAAGTGATTTCATCATTTTAGGTCCCATTTCAATACCAGAACACACCCCATCTGTAATTGCTGTCTCATCAATGATTACAGCTTGGAACAGAATTACTCTCTCTTGCTTCAGTTTAACGGCGATCATAAAATAAGAGAGGAAAATCCCACATAAATGTTCTCCTGTCTTTCCTCATTTCCAATCCTCCCTCTTATCCACATGTTACAGGCTGGCTCTGGGGCTTGCTGCACTCCCATCAATAAAGGAGGTCCATAAAAGTTGATTCTTCAAGAGGTCAGCCTGGAAAGAAGCTGCTCAACTCAGGGGATCAGCAAAAACCCTGGAGAAGCTGCAGCAGAAGAAAACCTCCTCACAAACACTGACTACAGATAGGACCCAACACCACACTGCAAACTCCAACACAAAATCAGCAATGGCCTGGCTGGACATGGACACAGTCTCAGAGAAGGCACAGGGGGTTTGGTTTGTGTAACAAATATGCATAGGAAACAAAACATGAATCAGTTCTGCTACAAGGCAAGGGTCCATGCAGAGATTCATTCACAGCTAAGAAAGGTTGGGGGATTTTTACCATTTGAAGACGGACTGAAATTTTTTCTCATTTTAAGATGACCTTGGACCAGCACTGAGAACAGAGGGATTTGCATCCTTCCTCCTGCAGTTACTGCCCAGCTCCTCACAGAATTGGCAGGATTTCTTCCAGCCTCAAACAGCAGTGCTGGCAGGCAGCCCTAACCCTCAGAAATGCACGTGTTCCCACTGAAAGCCAAGTTTCCCAGGAATGCCAGGCAGCCTCCTGGAGCTCTGCATCACCTGAGCTGCTGGAGGTGTCCCCCAGCAGCTGCTCCCCCAGCCCTGCACACCCCTACTCACACTCAGCTGCAAATGGGGGCTGCACCAGCTCCCCAGAACTTCTCCCAGCAGCTCCCAGAGCTCATCCCTGGTGCTGAGCCTGCCCATCCTCCCTGGAGGCTCCAAGATCCCGGGGCTGGGCTGGTCTCTCCTTGTGCTTCTGGTGGCCCAGGGAGGGGCCATTGCTCAGCACAGGGGCTGCTCCCTCTGCACAGTCCTGAGGAGGAGTTGGGGCTTTGGCAGCAGCAGCTCCTGCCTTGGGTGAGGTGCAGCCTTTGCTGGGCAAGGGGCCGTCGAGGATAGGGAGTTTCTGCACAAAGAAAAAGACATAAAACCAAATAATTATTACCTAGATGCCAGAGAGGGACAAAAACCAGGTGTCTACACAACAGCCCTGTGGCAGTGCCTCTTCTCCAGCTCTGAAATCCAGCACTGAAGTAGCTGGACACAGATCCTGCTATGTGTGACACAAACTCAGAGATACCTGGACACAGATCCTGCCATGTCTGACACAAGCCNACCGGGACACAGATCCTGCCATGTCTGACACAAACATCAGAAATACCTGGACACGGATCCTGCCATGCCTGACACAAACATCAGAAATACCTGGACACAGATCCTGCCAAGTCTGACACAAACATCAGAAATACCTGGACACAGATCCTGCTATGTCTGACACAAACATCAGAGATACCTGGACACAGATCCTGCCATGTCTGACACAAACATCGATGTTTAATTAACAAAGCTGAAGTTTTCAGCATTCACATTACCTCAGCAAAGGATGTTGATATGCTTCTCACTGGTGTATTTTAAAAAGTGTATTTTAATTTGTTCGGGGGTGTTTTGGGCTTTTTGACACACAGAGCTTCATCACTGAATCCCTCATTTTTACCCAGCTGGCTGGAACAACCCTTCAATGCCAATATTTAATCTCAGTTCACCTTTCCAACCCCCCCAGGGGATGTGAAGCCCCCCATGCCTCACATTTTCCAGGTCGGATGCGTTGTCCTCCAGTGTCACCTTCTGGCTCAGGCAGCTCAGCAGCTGGTCCAGCACACACTGCTTGGGGTGCATGCCCTTGTCAAAGCGGTTGTACATCCCACACCAGAACCTCAGCAACAGGCAAAAAACAGCAGTTAGGGGCTCAGTTGGACATTACTGCCAACAAACACATATTGGTTAATATTTGTAATAAATTGAGATTAGGAATTAATTTTAAAACCTGCCACAGCCTTGGATTGTTAAATTCAGTAGCAATGGGCAACTTCTCTTCAAGTTAGAAAACATGGCAGTAAATATTAGAATAGGATGAAAATACTTATTTTTTTCTTTTAATAGCAGATTTATTGGAAGCTTGGGCAGCTTATCTTCCACTCCTTGGTTTGCCCAACCTCCCAACTTTCATTTGCATACACAGCACTTAAAATCCCATTTTCATCCCCCTGTCTCTCAGCAGGGCCCAGGAGTGAGGCAGAAACAAAGCCTGGGAAAACCCCTGGACTAAGGACCAAAATTCCTACTTGAAAAACTTCCTTAATATACATTAAAAAGGAGGAAAAGAAGAACGTTTTCAAACACATCAATGTGACAGAGCAAGCAGTCAGGGTGTGTGTGTGGTTCTTTCTGAAGTTCTGCTTTTCCTTGCCTTTCCCCACCCTCTTTTCTCAACACCAAATTAAAAATATTATTTTAAATTACACCATCTGAATTTATTTCACCTTTGCACTGCTCATTTTAGTTTATTCCTGAGAATGGAGGGGAAAGGTAAAGCAAACCAAGCTAATCAGCACAAATTTATTTGATTTAACCTGAGTTATCAATGAAAGAATCCCTCCTCCTTTCCCTTCTTAAGTGAGCCACTTACTGGAAACTGAAAGGTAGAGTGTTTGGTTGAAGCTCTTTGTAAGCTGTAAACCCTCTGTACAAAGGATTTCTCAATTCCTGCTTCCTCTGTAAGAGGAAAGGCCACAGGGAATGGGTCTTCTCAAATATTCTGGCAAGTACAAAGAACATCTGATCACTAAAAAAAAGCAGCAAGTGGATTAACAACCGCAGCTGTTGGGAGTACAATTAGATTAAGGGAGCTAAGAATTGCTTTTATGCTGAATCTGATTGATTTCATAAGCACAGGATATTAAAAATGGAGATTCTCCTGTCCAGAAGGGATATCTGCAGGTTATTATTCTGCTCCAAACAAAAACATTTTTTTGGGGTTTTAACTCATATTCTTTTCTCCCATTGGTTAAGAATATCATAGTCTCGATAAATGGTTCTACAATCTCCAATTCCATAAAATACACCCATCCCGCCCCTTTTCCAGACATTCCAAGGGATCTGTGGCCTGCTGGCTCCAGGAACCCCCAGTTCACCTGAGCTCCTCCCTCTCCTTGTGGCAGGTGCCCAGGAAGTTGCCAAACTGGCAGGAATAAACGTGGTCATGGATCTCCAGCAGGAAGCGCTCGCTGAACTCGAAGGAGCAGGGGAACTGCTGCATCAGCTGCCACACACACTCCACAAACTGAGTGAACACAGGGGACACCTCCTTGGGGTCTCCATCCAGGTGGCCACACCTAGAGAGGTGCAAAAAGCAGAATAAATCCTCTGTCACCCACCACAAAACGTTCCTTTGCCATCAGTTTTCTTCCAGGTCAGGTTTATCCTTTGAACTTGGGCAAGTCCTGAGACAGTGGCTGAGATCCTCTCCCAGGAGATGGCTGCAGGAGAATTGCCAGGTCTGGCTGGAGCAGATGGGACCAGGCTGCCCAGACTGGGGTCACCATCCCTAGAAGTGTTGAAGAGATGTGTGGATGTGGCACTTGGGGACACGGGTTAGGTGCTGGGTGATGGCTGAACTTCGTGATCTTGGAAGTCTTTTCCAACCTTCATGATTCTGTGATTCCATGATTAGCACTCCTCAAATAACAGAATTTTGCAGGTAGGAAAACACCCAGAATTCAAACCATGATTTTGTAAAGCAATAAAAACACAGTGATGAAATAACAGCCTTAGCAGACCCTGGCTCTATTTCACCAATGTCAATATTTTCCTAGTGTTTTCTCCTTTTCATTTCAATTTTTCATGGGATCCCCTAAACCTGCAGACAGTTTTGGTTCCACTCCCCCCAGGAGAACATGCCCCTCTCACCTGTGTGAGAACTTGTGGCCCATTGCAATCCACTCCTTTTCTATGAGGACCTGCAGGTTCAAAGCAGGGATTAAGAGCATTAATTTGGTTAAAAAAGCAAAACGAAGCCTTTAATGTTAAAGCCTAAAAAGCTGACAACCTGCTGACCCTATTAATATATCCCCAGAAATCAATGGGAACAGGAATTGTGATTTACACATTATCCAGTTACCAAGGCAATGGCCCTGCTGGAATCAGAACTCATTTCAAAACTATAATTTTGAGGGAGTTTCTACATTGTTAAAATCATAATATATAAATATATTGATCTCAAAGAATTAACAGCTTAATATTACACTGTACTATTTAATTTGGAAAAGAGTGTTGTAATATGCAGCAGAATAAATCAGCAACTGGAGTTCAACAAATGTTTAACAGACAAAAAGATATGAAATACAGCAGCGTAATGAGGAGTTCAGGATGAAATCAGAAGAACTATGTGGCATTTTTTAAATAGATGCCTGTAGTTATAGAAAATAATAACTGTTATAGTCTGCTTTCCTTACAAATAAATAAGATTAAATCATCTGTTTTCCTTACAGATGTCTCACAAGGAACCACATGACTGAAGCTGCATCCATCATTACTTTGCTGGATCATATATAAAGATAATTCCTGCTATCCAGATTTAGAGGAGGAAGGCAGAAACTCACAACAGAGTTCTCAGAAAACTTCATTTAAATTGCTTTTTGAATTTTTCCATTCCTTGCACGGCTGATGAATTTCTTTAGGAATAACCCTTTGCCACACGGCTTGTGCCTACAAAGCATGAGGACAGACAGGGATGTGTCTGTGTCGCTGCTCCTAAGCTAAATCCTCATCCTCAGCTCATGCAGGATTGTTCAGAGACAAAGCCCAGGCAGATGTTTCATGGGCTGATGGAATTTTAACTGTTAAAAGATTGCAGTATAATCCAGAAATAAAACCAGAAACAATAAATACAGCATGGAAAACAAGGAAACAGTCTTGGCACTGGAAAAGGCAAAATCTGCATTGTTCTGATTTCAGGGATTCCTTCGAGGAGCTCTCCTGAGACAGAGCAGGTATTTAATAAGAGATGAATGGAAAGAAATATCACAGACTGCCCTGAGTTCATGCAGGGATGGCTGCAAATTAAGAAAAAGCCTGCACTAGAAGCAGTCAAATTAAAATGAAATGGCTTTTAAAAGAGTGTGAAATGATACAGATTTGACTGATGGACAGGGGACAGGACTGAGTTCACCCAATTTCAAATCCCAGCAGATAAGAGACCTGATGGACAAACTCCTCCAGCACTTTTTGGTGGATTGCTGCCAGAGCTGCACCCTTTGCTGAGATCTCTCATTAGTGGCTCCCATGTAGACATTGCAGGAAACAAAGGTTTGGGAATTGTCAATCAGCTGCTGCCATGCTGCTCACATCAATTCCAGCTCATTACAGAACCAAAGCTGCTTTATGTAGGTCACCTGTACTTGTCCCAGGAAATGTCCTGAGCCCTCCCTCAGGGCCTGTTGGCACTGGGATTGCAGTGAATCCTTACCATGAAGCCTTTGAAGGTCCTGTAGAAGGGGTCCAGGAGGAGGCTGGCCAGGGAGCAGACCTGGGCCGTGCGGTCCCAGCCGTCGGAGCAGTGCACCAGCACGCTGGCCCTCTCCTCCTTCACAGCCTGCCAGGGACACAGCACAGAGCTCAGGGAAATGCTGTCCCTCACCTGCACCACCCCAAAACCCCGGGGGAGTGCTGCTCATCTCTCCTCTGGCCTGTGGAAATGCACCAGTCCTTCAAGAGAAGCCATAGCTAGAGCAAAGTGCTGCAGAAGGCTGGTAAAAAACAGCCCCTGTGATCTCTGGAAGGCCAAGGATTCCCAGGCTCTTCCTCTGAGGAAAAAATCTGGTGGATGAGTAAAAAATAGTTGGACACCTAGGGATTGTAACTTCAAGATAAATTAGAAGAGTGATCCCAACTTCCCCCCATTCCATCAGCTTTTGCCACCTAGGGCAGGAGAGAAACACAGAAGTTTCTTGCTTGTGATGTGGGCAAATTGTGAGAGACAACCAACATTTACTACTCACTCCTCTCACCACACACTTCCTGCACACCCTTTACTACTCCTGAGTGACCTCCTTCCTTCTGCCTGACCTGCAAAGCCACCAGCTCTGCAGAAATCAGCACGGTGTTGAATAATCAGTGTCCACATCACATCAAATCAGGAGAAAATAAACAATCAAAACAATCCCTCAATTAAAGCAGAGCAGTGAATGAATAATGAGCACAGGGTTAGGACTTGTTTGCACTGCTATATAGAAGGGTTTATAAAGGTCATTTATTCACATTTTGTGTCAAATGAGCTCTAATAAAGTCCTGGTACAATGTAGGACACAGGACCTGTATTTGCCCAGCAGCTGCATGACCCAACATTTTTGGAGAGATTAAGCCAACCTGAACACCACCTTCCCCCCAGAGCCACCTTCCCAACCTTGCAGCAGTCCCCAACACACCAGGAGGCATTTTGGAATGCAGCTGCAGCTGGAGAGCAGCTTTACCTTGGCCAGGAAGACACCTGCATCCATCACAGCCTTGATGTGCCGTAGCCAGCCCGAGTTCTCCAGCCCCGTCAGGAAATCGCTCATGGACGGCGACTTCATCTCACACACTGGGAGCAGACACAGAGAATCAAAACAGCATCCCTTGCACCTCCTCATTAGCTCTCCGAAAATTTTAAGTGCTTGCAGCAATATCCTGTCTAAAGACACACTAATGGTTGTGTATCTAAAATTCATAACTAAAAAATTGCTGGTTTTGTAAGAATTTGAGGCTCTGGAAGTCTCCTCCCGCTCTTTGTTTAAAGGGTAACTCATTATTTATTCAGCTGTGGGTTTTTTCCCAGCAGTGAGCTGTTACTTCACTCTAAATCACCATCACATCTATAACCACTCACTCACTTCCCAAAGATTTGAACTTATTTCTCTCTAATTTAGAGACAGAAATAACAAGTCTAACCTTGAAGGCAACTCAGCTGCTCTAATGAAACTCAGCACAGAAAATACTTGGAGTAATAAAGCTCAGAACAGTCCATAAGCCCCAGTGAAAGAGATTTTATCACTGTTGGAGAAGAACTCAGGAGCAAACAAGTTTTTATTCTGCCTCTTCTCCCAGCACAAAATAAATCTGCCAGGAAGAGGCAACTGAGGACTCAGAGTTGTGATCAGGCCACTCTTTTGGGTGGGAACAGCCTCATTTTTGTCCAAGGTCATCATGGATCCTGCAGGGCCACCTGGGAGCATCAATTACCCAACTATTTTGAAAAAAAAGACAAGCATTATGGTGGTTACTAAGATATTAAACTCCTATTTTGGATGACAGCGCTTGAATTGCAAGATTCTCCAAAGTTCTATTGGTGAAACTCTGGGCCTTGTTATCCTCTTGATCCCCAGTGCTTAGGTGATTCTTTTGCCCTGCTTTGCATTCTTCCCTATGGTCACAATGAGCTTAATTACTCTGCATTTTCATATACTTATGTATTAAAACATTAATTTGATATGCTGTAAAAAAGTTTGGTTAAAAGGAATCAGAAATAAATGAAAAGTTAGATCAAAGTGCGTATGACACTCAAGTCTTTGGAACATCATACCAAAATTGTATTTCAACTCAGAAGTACTGTTAATACTCCAAATATAGCAGACCCCCAAAAGCATTTCTGAACAACCTCTGTTGGTTTTCTTTCAATAAGTCATGAGGCAACCATGAGACTGTCTTAGCTGTAAAATGTAATATTTATCTAACCTTTTTCTGTTAATTTGGCACATTCATTAAGGAATGTTTTTAGTATTAGTTGCTGGCTTTGAACCACTATAAAACCAAGAACAAAGAAAACGTCAAGCAGGAAAGCATTTTAACAGCATTAATACTTTCAGCCACTTGAATGCAGCAAACAAACCAAGATGCTGACTTTGCTTCCATCAGAACATTTGGATATATGTGCATGGAACATTTGGATATTCAGCAGGATGTTCTGTCCAGAGGGGTCAGAAAAATCACTCCTAAGCTGTACCCACCTTCCAGCAGTTTCTGCAGGCTGCTCCTCATCACATGGATGTTCTCTATGCCAATGAATTTAAAACGAATGTTCTCATAATTATCTTCATTCTCATAGCCCTTCCCAGCAGCTCTGTTGGCCATGGCATTCAACTGGCAAATTCAAGGAGCAGAAAATAAAAGAAAGAGAAAATCACAACACAATTCAGAGAGGCTGTTTGCAAGACTTTTTTTCTTTTTAAATCTCCCAGAAAATGTACTGGACAAAGCTGTTACTCAGCTGTACCTCCCCACCTCCCATACAGTTCTTTCAGCTGTTTCATCAAAATTACTGCAGTTCATTACTCAGAGGCTCATTAAAACTCTGCTTAGGGTAGTATAAAGCCCCAGTTGCTGCTATCAGAGACACTAAACCTGCCCTGTGACTTTACCTAAGGAAATTCAGAGACAGGCACAGGAACTGAGAACTAGGAAAGACATTTTTAACAGGGCCATACATACATGGTGGTATAGGGATTGTAAGGGAATTCCCAATTTTCACAGACATACATGCAGAGAGGAGATAAAGCCACCTGAGGGAAACACAGAAACATTCAAGCTGAGCAGAAAGAACAGAGCAGCTGCAGGAGAGAAGTAGAAAAGAAGCCAATTGCTCTAACAATCCCCTAAACCAGTCCAAGAGCTACCAGGACAGCTTTGGTGGGGACAGAAAACAGAGCAGTTCAACCCCCCCCTCTTCTCAATTTGGGCAGCTTTTGGGGAGAGAAGAGTCAGATATGGTGCAGATACCTCTAGAACTGTAAAATAACCCCAGTGCTTCAGTTCTGCCAGAGTGGGACAGGTTGGCTTAGAAGTGTAACCAATTATAAACTCTCCCCTTGTCACCAAATGCTTTAGCACCAATTGCCACCAGTGATGGATTTCAGTGGCACATCTCTGCCACTGGCAGCTGTCTGTACCAAAAGAAATGCACATACCATGGCAGAACAGGGGATCTCTAAGCAATCTCTAAACACACACTGGAGCAAGATGTGAAACACTCCCTATTTTCTCCAAAAAGACTTTTTCTTTCTTGCCCTTGCCATTGTTTAACTAAATTTGTAGTTTACAGAAAATAACTGCAAGATCTGAACAGTGAAGCAGGTTTTCAGAAAGCTCAATTTCCAAATAATCAGAGCAATTTAAATCTTTGATTTAAATAATTATGTGCTATGAAAACCCTTGTGTTCTGAATGGCTTCTACCAACACTCCTAATCCATATGTTTACAAGAGAATCATTGGAATTGGTTTCTAAATTCAGTTCCTCAAGATAACAGTCATTAAAATTTTCATTTTGCAAATATTTCCTCTCAAATAAACCTTCAGTTCTCAAGTTCTAGCCCTAAATAGTGGGGCTGAGTTGTATTAAGCTCCATCATGAATGTTATTTTTAAAAGGAAAAAAAGGGAGGGTTTGCTTTTCACAGCTCGTCTTCCTCTCAGATCTGCCAGTAAAAGCACTTCAGCCTCACAGAATGGAATCCTGAGGCTTCTCTCCAACTCCACTTCCAGTTTTCTCCTTGATCCTTTAGGGCTGTGCAGGAAATTGCTTCACTGTCCCAGCCAGTTACATCAGGTCATCCTGAACACAAACCTCAAACCCAGGATACTCCAGGAGGGCAAATCCTTAGGATGAGTTCCCATTCCAGTTGCATACCCTGAACCAGGAGCCCAATCCCACATTCCTGCTGCAGGACTGACCCGGAATTGTGACAGAATGAACTGGAAACAGCACTGCTCATTCAGACAAGAGATTTAAAAGCATCCCAGAGCCCATGGAGGTACCTTTGGCCTCGTGTCTACAACATACATGAAGGGGCAGCCGGGGTTGGCCTCTCGGATGGCCTGGAGCATCTGCTCGTCCTCCAGGCAGCGTGCGCTGAACCCGGCCAGGGGCTGGCTGCAGCGGCACAGGGCAGCCTGCAACACACACACACATACACACACAGAGTCAGCCCTGCTGCACTGCCCCAAACCCCCTGGGCTCACAGCTGCAGCCTCCTCCCCTGCCCTAAACCCCTCTGAGTCACATTTTAACCACCCTCCGTGCTCTTTTTGAAGAGCTGCTGCTATGCTGGACACACGCGGGGCCATTTCACAAAGTGAGAACTTTGGGAATCTTGGAGTAGTGAGGGTGAGGAGGCTCAAGCTGCTCTGCCTGATGGACACCACCCCAAATGTAAGCAGTTCATGGAACCCCAGAATGGCTGGCTGGAAAGGACCTTAAAAATATCTCATTCCACCCCCTGCAATGGGCAGGATACTTTCGACTGTCCCTGGGGGCTCCAGCCTGGCCTTGGACACTCTCAGGGATCTCTCTGCCAGGGCCCCCCCACCCTTCCAGGAAACAATTCCTTCCAATATCCCATCTGATCCTGCCCTCTGGTAGTTTAAAACCATTCCCATTTGCCCTGTCACTATGTTCCCATACAGAAGTCTGTCTCCCTCCTTTCCATGAGCTTCTTGAAATTACTGGAAGACAGCAATTTCTCAAGTTTTACATTTGGTTTCTATTTCCAAACCATTCTTTTGAGTTTTCCTTATCAGTAGTTGCTGTTGCACACTCAGAGCAGCACTGGGTGTATTTTAAGGAAATTTCATTCGTTTCCAGCACAACTCCAGGCAGTGCCCAGGTCAAGGCACGCTTCCTCAGGAAAACAACAATTTGGCTGTGACTGAATTTTCCTAACATCAGCATCTAAAACATTGCTGAGACAGCAAAGTTAAAAATTTACATTCTGGTCTTCAGTGGAAAAAAAAAATGAAACCTTCACTTATTCTGAACTAGTGGAGATTTATTTCAGGGTGGTTCCTCCTCTTCAATACTAAGAAAATCCAGCCAAGTCAACATATAACTTGGTAAAACATTATTCAGTATAGCTAAAGAGATTAAAAAACCCCACATCAGAAGGAATTGCTGAAAGCTGATTAAGAAAAAATTCCCAACAGGAAGCTTGGAAAATCTGTGCTTTTGGCAGAGCTCTGGATGCATTCCAAGTGTTTGCCTTTAGCGCATTCTGTGACTCAGAACGAAAGCCATTAAGAGAAGCAGAGTTCTCAAAGGCCTCAAATCTAATAATTATCTTATTCTTTCCTTTCATTAGAAGGGAACTGGACAAAAAGGAGAACCCTCACTCCCTCCAAGGCAGCAGGCAGAGAAGCACTAACATTGTTCTCCTTGTATAAGTAAGAAAGCACCGGAATCCGCCCTCGGCTCCTGAACCTTGAACTTCCCATCACCACGGCCTTGGTGGCAGCTCGAGGCACCACGATCTCAGGAGGGTATGTGCTGCAAACCTGAGGGAGAACAGAGAAAAAAAACCCACATGTTGCTCCTGAGCACTTAAAAATTCATGAAAAATTCATCTTTAGTTTATCAGGTTATAAGGTATTCAGGAAAACAATGCAGGGAGCAATCAACTCTGCAGCTGAACCTAAAAACTGGACTGCACAATGCAGATTCAAAGGAAGTTCTTTAAATCCAGAAATTTGATGGAAGTTTCTAATTTAGATTCACAGAATGACTTGGGTTGGAAGGGACATTAAAGCCATCACACCCTCTGCCATGGGCAGGGACACCTTCCACCACCCCAGGTTGCTCCAAGCCCCAATGTCCAACCTGGTCTTGAACACTTCCAGGGATCCAGGGGCAGCCACAGCTGCTCTGGGAACCTGTGCTAGGGCCTCTCCTCCCTCACAGGGAACAATTCCTTCTCACAAAAGGAGAAATTAAGAACAACTGTATTTAACAAGTTCTCTCTAAAGCTTATGTAACTCAAAAGGCACTTCCAGATGGAATCCTCAGAGAGCAGCTTCATCCCTTCTCCTCAAACAAGCACAGTCTTTGCAGCATGGACTTCACAGATAAGCTACCCTCCAAGCCTGGCTTTACATCAGGCTTGACAATTCTAAAACACAGGCTGGAAACCGTGAGGAAACTCTAAAGCACCTGCGAGTTCTACTGCAGCAGGCAAAGCCTCAGAGTGATTAATGATTTGAGATGGCCACGTCCAGGTGCCCTCAGCAGCTGCTGGAAACAGCATCTCTTACATCAGAGCTCAATTCAGGCCTCCATAGGCACAGGCAGGTAAAACTGGCAGTCACCTCTGAAAGCACACACCTGTATTTCTTCAACCCAGAGCTTAAAGTAAAGAAAGTTACCAGGGAAAGGGATTCAGGGTTATGAATATGTTGGTGTCTTCCTTGGAGTTGCTTGCCTTGCTTTTCAACAACCAGGTCTGACTGCACACAGCCCCAGAGGAAATAAAAAGGGAAATAATGTGGAGCAGGATTTTGAACAAGCTTGCTGACAAATGCTTTTGTTTCATGTTGTTTAGATCCAAGTTGGCCTTTCAGGGAAAATAACAGCAGCAGGCAGTTCAGACTGAAATGACAGAGGGCCCTTAGGTAGCAGAAGATCCAACAGAGAAAGCAAAGAAAGGTCTGTTTTCCACTGCTGTTTTTCCCTCCCTCCCTGTCTCTCTTTCCCTCCCTCCCCTCCTTAGTCCTTCTCCACTCTGCCTCATTCCCCACCAATCCATACTGCTGCCATTTCCTTCTCTCCTCCACATCTTTCACCAGCCAGGTGGGACAGGCTTTGGAAATACCAAAAGCAGCTCAGGGTACTTGAGGCTTTGCCTAACAGATGGGTTGACATTTTTGCAGAAAAACAAGGCTCTGCTCCCTTGCCAGGGGGATCAAACACAACAAGGTGACTCTGCAGCTCTCCTGGAGCATCATTATCAGCAAATCCCCATCAAGATGATGTGCTTTGACTCAAATCAAGCGAGCTCCCTCCTCCCCAGAGGCAACAGCAGGGCTGTCATTAATAACAACAAGGAGATAGTGCATGAAATGGCTCCTTTGGGCAGGAATTACCTCATAGTCTTTATTAATATCTGTTATTTCCCAAGAGTCGTTGGGAATTCCCATGCGCTGGTAATCCAGTCTCAAATCAATCAATTTCCATCCCATTTCTCGGTTCTCTTTGGACATTTTAGGATTGTAAGAGAAAGCATAAAGTTCTTCAGGTTTCACTGGGAAGCAGAAAGAAAAAATCAACAAGTTAGAGATGCAAAGACTTTCAGGGAGGCCAAAACTTCTGGAAATCAATGATTGAGTGCTACAGAGGAGTATTCAAAGTATTTAAGACTTCTCAACCTTTTATAGATTTTTGGCTGGGATACTACCAAGTGCTGAAATTCATCCTGAAATCCTCAGGAACTTCCAATATTTAGTTCCCAAATGCAGGGCGATACATTAATTCTAACAAAGTGGTTTAGCCCAAATTTGAAGAAGTAATTTCTCCTAAACAAATTATTTCCTCCTCAATTCACCATAGTAAGCATGTTAGATGGGATTTATATCATAAACATTAACCCACACATGAAAACATGGATTAAAAGATCTGTTTTCTGTGGAGAGTTCATACCACAGCTGCTGCAGTCCTGTAAGGTCATTGCTCAACAACAAACACTGAAACTGGAAAACTTGAGGGATGTCTGGAATATTGCTGTCAGCCCAACAAAGGCTTCAGGCTGGCTCTGACAAGTGCCCATTTACCATCACAACCTCCTCTCTCTTCACAAAATGCAAATCCAACCAATAACTCATCCAGCTGATTCCCAAGGCAGCTCCAGAGACAGAGGGAAACCTGTCAGAGGCTGATAAAGCAGCTGGGTACTGAGCAGGTAACCCAGAGGTGTCCATCACACATGTGCAAATCATCAGTAATGATGTGTTCTGCCAAAAATCCATGAAGGGAGCACACTCAGACATCTTAAAACAACAGAAATGCGCTGTTACAATCCAGAAGTAGAAGAAAAGAAAGAGCTACAAAATTTACACAGTTGAGACCAAAGGAAACTGGTGTGAGTCCCTGCAGTGACACCTCCCACGCTTCAGGCACTACCCAAACCTCTAATTTT
This sequence comes from Hippolais icterina, assembly GCA_013400075.1. Classification (NCBI taxonomy): domain Eukaryota; kingdom Metazoa; phylum Chordata; class Aves; order Passeriformes; family Sylviidae; genus Hippolais; species Hippolais icterina. Next base: position 189,857 of record VWYN01000019.1, on the reverse strand, counting down.
CAAACCTCAAAGGGCAGTGACAATTTTTAGATGTAACACCACAAAACTGCCAGCTACTGCATCAGAGGCAGAACTTCGGAACAAAGAAAACTCCAAAGAGCACAAGGGGGGTGCTGGGAATAGATACAGGCATTAATATAAATTTAAAAAAAATATTAACTCTGCAAAGCCCATTTCTCCTACAGGATTTCCAGCCCAGCCCTGTGTGAAGGCCAGCAAGACACTGCCTGGTGCCATTAATTCCCCTCCCTCAGCCTGGTGACACCATCACAAATTGCAACTACAAATGACATCCTTGTAATAACACAACTCCAAATACTAGTTCCAGCACCCCAAAAGCAGAGGCTGCCAGAGGCAGAAGTCAGGTAGGAGCTCAGGAGTGGAATGCTGTCCTGCAAGAAAAGCCTGAAGATTCCTCCATGCTGGAATAAAAAGCTGGAGCTACAAGAGAGCGCAGGCTTTTGAGGTGTCTGGCTCACACTCTAAGAGTGACTCCAAGTCAGGGCAGGGTGAAGCACAGACTTCCAAAAGTGAGCAAACACTGCAGAGCAGCCTGAACACGCTGCTGGAAACACAGCAAAGATGCCAATTTGTGGGATTCAGGAATTCCGTGAATGCCTGGATCAGCTGGAAAGGGCAGAACTGCACACAGCCAACAGCTGGGTGACACAAGGGACTGACTGTGGCCAGGTTTGGGTATGAACTTTGCACAGCTCTCCAGAAGTTCCTCATGGGAGATTCCCTTAGTCCCACTGCCAGAGAGTCACAGAATCACAGAGAGCTTTAGGTTGCAACAGCTCATCCAGTGCCACCCCTGGGACACCTCCCACTGTCGCAGGCTGCTCCAAGCCCCAGTGCCCAGCCTGGCCTTGGAACATCCAGGGATCCAGGGGCAGCCACAGCTGCTCTGGGCACCCTGTGCCAGGGCCTGACCAGCCCTTCAGGGAAGGATTCCTTCCCAATATCCCATCTGACCCTGCTGTCTCAGTGTGAATCCATCCCCCCTTGTCCTGTCACTCCAGGCTCCTGTAAATAACCTCTCCATCTTTTTTGTTGGCTCCCAAGACTGTGTTTAGTTTGGAAGCAGATATCTTGCTCCACAGAGCTCAGCTCCCTGAGCCCTGCCATTGTCCCTGGTGCTGGAAGCTGATTCTGATCCCACTCCCTCCCTCCCAAACCCAACTGTGGGGCAGCAGAGCTTTCCCAGGGCTCAGCCTGGAGCATTCCAGAGACTCCCAGGACAGATTCCCAAGCCCAGTACCTGGCTGGGAGAGCTTGAGCAGGGAGGTGAACACGTCATGGCAGTCCCTCTCCTGCCCAATCACGAAGTGAGCCACGTGGAAGTTCTTGCAGTGGATGAGCAGGGGGTACCCAGCCGTGGTCATGGGCAGCTTCTCCACGCTGGAGATGTGGTGGTGCAGGATCTGGAGAAAAAGGAGTAAACATCATTTGTCACTGATAAAGCTGGGAGCAGTGCCAGCAGATAGGAAACCTCTGTAGTACAATCAGCTGTTTATGTTTCCTGCAGCTAAGGAGCAGCAGAAAATGAGTTTATTCGTGACATTTATCAAACATAAACTGCACCCAAAACCCAGGGAACTAAAGCAGGACTGAAAAAACACAGACGTACATAAATTACTTTCAGAGGCAGATGTACAGCTCAGTTTACCTGGTGCACTTTGCTTTCCTTTCACTTCCATATGAAATACAACCTGTCATTCCCATTTCACCTCAGAATTAATAAAACAGGCTCATTTCAGTGCTAATTCTGCACTTCTAAAAGCTGCAAATTCACATTTAGTGGTCTTGCATATTGAGTTTGAGTAGGAAATTACACAAGTTTTTTACATTCCTTGAACTGACACTAATTCTATGAGTGAACTCTATCAAGTCATGCCACCATTGTGTTCATTTTCCCCCGAACCAGCTGTTTCTGGAAAGCATTTAATATTAAAATGCTCTAAAAGACATTACAACTCCAGAATTCCCAAACTTGTTCATTCTGGAAATGAGAGCAGTAAGTTCCAGGACAAGGGGGAATGGCTTCTCACTGGCAGAGGGCAGGCTTAGATGGGATACTGGGAAGGAATTCCTGGCTGTGAGGGTGCCCAGAGAAGCACCCCATCCCATCCCTCAAAGTGTCCAAGGCCAGGCTGGCACAGCCTGAGATACTGGAAGGTGTCCCTGCCGATGGCAGGGGTGGAATGGGATGATCCTTCAAGTCCCTCCCCATTGAATCCATTCTGTGACCTGAAGCAGTTTTTCCAGGTGTGTTTCCAGCCCAGCATACCCATGTCTCCTTCCTGACTTCAGCAGAGGCATCCACGTAGATCAGGTGTGTGGCTGTCAGGTACAAGGTGCCGCTCGCTGCCTTCCTGTTGGCATAGCGATCCAGTAACTTCACGTTTTCCACCTGCAGCAGGAACACAGCATGAAAACACCACAGAATCCCAGGACTGCTGAGCTTGGAAAAGCCTTCTGGGATCATCGAGTCCAGCCTGTGCCCAATTCCCACCTTGTCACCCAGCCCAAATTCAGTTGTTCCTTGGACACCCCCAGGGATGAGCACTCCAAACCTCCCTGGCAGCCCCTTCGAAGGCCTGGTCACCCTTTCCATGGAGAAATTCCTCCAAGTCCAGCTTTGATGGAACAACTACCTGTTGAATTCCATTCTTTCAACTTCTAACTCACAGGTCATGAAGCAAGACAGAAAAAGACAAGAATTTAAGCTGCCCCTGCAACACCAAGTCAGCCTTACACCATAAACTCAAATTATTTCTCCATGAATTAAAGCCATAAAGGTTAAGCAAACAGCCGTGGTTCAGCATCAGCAAATCCTAACAGGATTACTGGATTTGTAGCCAAGATGATCCCAGTTCATTACTGTGTGAGGCTGCAGAAAAATAACAAGACAAAGAACTGCAAAGGAAAGACTTGTCTGTGGTAAGGGTCATTAACATGTTGCTCTGAAAGGAGCAGCCCTCTCCAGTCTGACTTCCCACTGTCCATTCCCTGTTGGTAGCTGTTTCTTGTAACTCACTTCCTGGCCTCCAACAGTATTTTATAAACCACAACAAGCTAATTAATAAAAAAACAGCTTTAAAGAACATCAGCGCAGAAATAAAATATGTTACAGTGCTGGATTGATTTTCTCCTGGCCTATTTGCTGCCTAATGAACGCAGATGGAATTTTTCTTTCACCATTAAGCAGAAATAATAGGAAAAAAGAATTAGACAATGAAAACAAATGTTTTAGCTGTAAATGACAGGTTAGTTCTGGATATTGAATGTGTGAGCTTCCTTATGTCTCAAGTACATCATGAAAAATCTCAGCAAATAAATTGGAGCTGAGGCCTGGGCACAATGTCCTCTTAGTAGGTCGTATTTTTCAGCAGATATAGCTATTAAATATAATATTGCCCCTTTCAGAGCATTATAGACATACAGGACCAGCAGAGCAGCTCACAGCAGGGGGTAAGGAGCATCCCCAAACTAACGTCCCACAGAATAAAACGAGGAACAATAACCTTCATTGCAGTGAAGGCTATCATTAAATTATCACCTGCTGCCTGAATAAATGCAATTCNCGCCCCGCCCCGCCCGCCTCGCGAGAGCCGCGCGCCAGCGCCGCCATCTTGGCTGAGGGCAGCGCTGAGGGCAGCGCCCGCCCGGTGCCTCCGGTATGTGCCCGAAGCCTTCGGGATGCGCCCTGAGCCCCTTTCCCGAGGCCCCGGGATATGCCCAGACCCTCTTCTTGGAGCCCTCACTATGCGCCCAGAGCCCACGGGGCCTGGAGCCCCCGGGGTGTGCCCAGATCCTATGCCCGGAGCGCTCAGGATGCGCCCGGAGCTCCCGGGTTGTGCCCAGNAAATGTTTTAGCTGTAAATGACAGATTAGTTCTGGATATTGAATGTGTGAGCTTCCTTATGTCTCAAGTACATCATGAAAAATCTCAGCAAATAAATTGGAGCTGAGGCCTGGGCACAATGTCCTCTTAGTAGGTCGTATTTTTCAGCAGATATAGCTATTAAATATAATATTGCCCCTTTCAGAGCATTATAGACATACAGGACCAGCAGAGCAGCTCACAGCAGGGGGTAAGGAGCATCCCCAAACTAACGTCCCACAGAATAAAACGAGGAACAATAACCTTCATTGCAGTGAAGGCTATCATTAAATTATCACCTGCTGCCTGAATAAATGCAATTCCTTTTAGTACAGCATTCCCGGAGCTCCTGTTTTACTTCATTCAATGGGGAAAAAAAAGAGCATCCTTTGGTTCACTCATTGGGATTGAGAGGAATCTCCACGCTTTGACAGAAAGAAAACATCCCGGAATCACCCCCAAACCACCTCGGGATCTGCCCAGCACTGAAACCCCCTCCCCACGAAGCGCCGGAGCCACGAACACCGGGGGACGGCGCCTGTGACCCGCCACCCGCAGCCCCGAGGGCGCAAGGGCCGTTGCGCGGCGCGGGAGCGGAGGCCGTGGCGGCGGATAGCGGGCCGGAGCCGCGGGCGGTGGGNCAGACCCCCTGCCCGGAACACCCGGGATGCGCCCGGAACCCCCGGGTTGTTCCCAGAGCCCCCGGGATGCGCCGGGAGCCCCCGCGAGCCCCTCATCCTCCGCTCCATCCTGCTGCAATCCCACTGTCTCTCCCCGTGTCTTTTCCCCTCCCAGCACCAGCGTTTGCCAAGCTCTCAGGGAATATTTCAGGAAGAAACACCTTTTTTTCCCCTCAAGGCGTGCGGCCATCAGCTGTGCCGTCTGATGGGCAGCAGGCTGACAGCATCCTCCCCCCAAGAAAGAGGCTAGAGGCACATATATCACTTTAACACTTGTCACACTTCCCACAGCTAGTAACACCTGTTCGACCTGTTTGCCGTGTATTTCAAATTCCCAGCACGATGCAGTGTCTCGTGGGTGCTCAGCCCAGATCCTGGGGAACTGCTGGAGTTGCTGTTCACTCCTGCAATGAGTGTTGGTGTCTCACAGCCCCAAGGGCAGCAGCTTCCCCGGGGTTTGTTCCAACTCAAACCTTGAATTGCTGAAAAATTCCCTTCAGGAGCCTCAGAATGTACAGGTTTTAATTGTTGGTGATCTTGTATCGAGCCTGAAAATTTATAGGTTTTAATTATTGGTGATCTTGTATCGAGCCTGAGAATTGACAGCAGCTTTTAATAATACCATAAACAGAATCCCAGAGTGGTTTGGGTTGGAAGGGACATTAAAGCTCATCCAGTTACAATCCCTGCCATGGGCTGGGACACCTTCCACGGGGGTTATTCCATATTCTGTAATTTCTACCTCTCATACAAACCCACACAGCCTCAGATCAAGGAATGAAGAGACACACTGGCTGTAATTCCCAGTTTGGAGCAGCACAAGCTCCTCCTCTGCAATTAGTGGGGGCAGCACTCGTTAATTAAGGCTTTGTGTTTCTGCTCCACGTGATCCAAAGTCGTTTTTCCCCCAGTAGCTTCTCCTGGGGTTTGCAGAAGGATGAGCATGGTTTATAAGGTTAATAATAAGCTGGGTGGGCATCACTTAGCGGACTTCACAGCACTGCACAAAATGTACCTGTAGAATAGTAATGCTCCTTCCTCCTCTTCCCTAAGGAAAGTACAAAAACACAAGGCAAAAATAAAAAATGAGGGAAGAAACAAGGATGTGGAGATGAGAAGAGCTGGAGGAACAGCTGCATTGCTCAGCCAGGCACTGCCACCCTCACAGCTTCTCCCCTAAATTGTGCCACAGGGATCAGTTTGAGCAGGAATCTCAGGGAATAAAGAGACCTGACTTCTCCCAGGGAGCTTTTCCCAAGTCATAGATGGGTTATGCCCATCTTCTATCTGAAATCTGCATTTATTGAGCCTGATGAGATGAGGCAAAATGAGGTGTCAGAAGAAAATAAACAGAGAACGAGGCCACAGTGTGAAGCTTAGAAAATGCACTTTGAGTATCTCTGAAGAAGGTGAATGCATAAAACCCCACCCAGATCAGAGATGAATTGGATTTAAAAGGGGCTATTTCACCTATGCTCAAGGAAGGAAGGAAGGATGACAGAACTGGCACACTGCAGAGAGTGTCCTGTACAAGGCCACCAAGGCAATATCCCATCCTTGGCTGAACTGCTGAGTATAGCCCACAGCATCCTCAGGATACCCGTTTTTGCTGTCATTTGAAGTCATACTTATTCCAGAATTTCCCCTGTACTACAGGAATCCGTAACTCTTTTGATCTTGCTCTGAGTTCCTTACATTGACATTGATTCTGCTCACACTGGACAGGCTTTGTACTGACAGAAAAGTGATTTTCTAAATTTATTTTGCAATTTGCAGATCAGTTTGAAGTTCCTCAGCTTGCAGGAACAAGCAAGCTTAATTGTAGGTCAGATCTGTTCCCCACCAAGCAATTCCTGTAATCTCATTTTTATTACTCACTCCCCACTTAGGAAGTCTTTAACAGGCAGATAAAATCTAACACAATAAATCCCTATCAACAAAACAGCGAAATTTTGTGTGATGTGGATGAAAATGACATTTGGGGGGGAGATGTTTGAGAAAAGAACAATTTCTTGTGCTATTTTTACTGCGAGAAAGGTGGGAGGGGGCATTACCAGACACCCACACTGAGCGCCAGAGGGGCTGTTGCAGAGCTTTGTCTACAAGTGTCATCAAGAGAATGCTGCCAAAAATACCCTGAGATGATGAGTTTAGATACAATTCCACCCCCAGTGCCTGCCCAAACACTGGCTCCTATCATTTGGGAAGCAGAGAGCCCAAGGAATGTGCAGGGGGTGCCAAGGCCAGCTGAAACACCAGCAGGAATTTGGCCTTCGGAGTTTGTTTTCCTCACTTGAGTGATAGTCAAGAAAGAGCTGTCTCAAAAAGAGCCTCAGGGAGAACAGATCCTGCCTATATTTTAGAATTTTGACTGTCACAAATAGATAGTGAAGTATCTTCCCAGAGAGGAGAAATACACAAGAGCTTAATCCAGGGAAAATGAGGCTGCTGAGAGGAATGAAAGCAGAGCTGGGCTAAAGCTGTAGACTTCAACCCTTGGCACTGCCCTTATCCCCAAGGGATTTTTAAGTGAGTTTTGCTCTCCTGAGGTGGTGTCACTGTCCTTGTGTGAGGAGTTGCACATCCCTGTGTCAGCTGGGCTAGGGAAGGTGTCCCTGCCACGGCAGGGGCTGGCTGAGCTTTAAGGACCCTCCCAACCCCAACCACTCTGGGATTCTGGACTTGTAAGTACAGCCTCTGCTGACACACTTGAAATTATGCAACTGCAGGTTTTGAAAGTAGCTCATGGAGAATAATCTGTGCTGTTTCTTCCACCTTTTCCTGCTGACATCCCTGGACAATGATGATGCTAGTGCCATGACTCTGGGGCAGTGCAGTGGTTGCTGGTGGTGTACTTCCATGCCACGGGATATCCAGGTATCTGCTGGATCAAACACAATCATCTCATCCCTTGTGTTGCTGAAGGAGTCCAACAGGTGCTGCCTCTGAGCTGATCCTGCTGCAGTAACACAACATTCCCTGAGCCCCTGCTCTCCCTTCCAAAGGTTTTACACCAGGTGGAGGCTGTGATTGCAGCAGCCCCGAGCACTCAGCATGCAGGGCCCATCCCTCTCCTCCTCTCAATTCCCTACGATCAGGTGGAGCAATCAGGTGTCCTGGGTATTTTTAGCCTCCCTGGTTGTGTTGCTTTGCCTTGGATTAATGACCTGCTCCTTGCGCTGTGCTGGGGCTCTGGGACAGGCCCCCACCCTGCTCCCAGGCAGGAGATGTCATTAATTAAAGCATCACTTGCAGAGCTGGAAAATCACTGAGGGGCGGCTGTGAGGGAAGCAAAGGTTTGGTAGAGTTAGGGTTTTTTCCCTTCACAGTTGCTGTGGCCCAATGGCTTTAGTGGAAAAAAGATAAAATGTCATCTTAGTGGGTGTGATGGAATCACCTGATACTTGTGTCCACTTCCAGCAGAGTCCAGGAAGGGAAGTGAAGAACACAGAGTTTCGCTGTCACTCTTGGGGCTGAACTGGATGTATGAACAAACAGCTCACACAAGGAACTTCCTTCTCTGTTCCAGAGAACAGCCAGGAACAGGTTGCAATGATCCTCAGTTTCAAAATTATTCTACAAGATCCTTCTTGTTTATTGTCTTGCAATTTAAGCTGCAATTCTTGTTTTTAACAGTCTAATAATTCAAGGGCGTGGTTTGAATCCCTGAATGAGAACAGCCTCCTGAGCATCCCAAGGCACACTCACAGAAATTCTCCTTGCTGTCTAAAACTGAGCAAACAGATGTCAATCTGCCTTTCCCAACGAGACAGACTCCTGAGAACTCCCTGGTTTGAACATTCATGGATTGGGAGCGGGAGGGAGGGCTGAGCAAGGCCAGAGCAGATGTGTTTACAGCTCCAGACAAATCTCTGCAGCTCAGGCAGAGCAGCATGTCTGTCACTGCTGCAGAGCACAGCCCATCAGTCTCCAGCCCTCCCGGATCCCCCAGGACACGGAGCTGCTCTCCTCACCCCGCTGCCAAGTGCCAAAGTTGCCTCCTGGAACTCTTTCTTAGCAGCTCCCATTGCACACTGGGCTTCCAGGTGGATTTAAACCCTGCATGGATGAATAAGCCAATGACAGAGCTGGGAATTACTGTCTTCCCCTTGGCACTGAGCTGAATTTGGTGTCTTGTGTCTGCCACTGAAACATCAAAAAAAACCCAGATCTTGTTGATCCAGCTCTAGAGCAGAGCAGGTGCCCTGTAAGGGTCTGATCTTCCTCCAGTGCAAGACCTGATCTACAAACTCAAGTGATCCGGTGCATTCCAGGCTGAATGGAATTTCCTCTACAATCCAAACATGTTCCAGGGTCTTAAACTCTTTGTTCCAGCACACAAAGCTCTGACCCAGTCAAGCTTGTTAGCAGTGGCAAATTTATTCCTAACTGCTTTTCTTTGAAGCAATGGAGTTGTTCTTTTTTTCGAGACAGGCATCAATCCCTAGTGACAAAGGGTGGATTATCTGCGTCTCAGCAAGATATCGAAATCTATCCCAGGGAATTCAGATGTGGGCTTGGGAGAGCTGTGGAAAACATGCCAAGCACTGCGTCATCCAGGAAGGGACTGAAATGCAACATGGTTTTAGGATGTTCATGGCATCTGCAGAGCTGAGCTGGTGTTTGGCGAGTCTCAGAGAGGGATGGAATTCAGGACTGGAGCCAGACTCCAGCTTTACTTGACTGCAGACAGAATCTCCTCTGGGCTTTTCCTCTATCATCCTTAGGAAATTGTTTTTTCCCCTTTGTTATGAAGCTCAGATTTCAGGATCTCTGCATGTCTCTGTGTGCAGGATATTTCAGTGAGAAAATTGGCTCGACCTTTTCCTCAGGCCCAGCTTTCATTCCTAGGTAAACAGAGGGGCTTTTGGGCAGAGCTTCTTGTTAGACAGCAAATTAAGGAGAGGTGTCCCTGGGGCTTGCAGTGGGAAAAATACTTCAGGATTCAGGATGTTGTCTCTCCAAGAGCCTCCTTCTCCATGTTGTGCCAATCTGTGGGTTTGACTCTCTTGTTTAATTACAGTTCTAATCATCTTACTCATGCTTCATTTCCCACTGTAAATAAAAGGAATTTTAGGCTGCATTTCCCTTTTTTCTTCCAAGTGGTTGAGTAAATTTGCCCCTTTTTGAGAAGTGACTGATTATTTCATTGTGAAATTGTGCTCACCCAGTGCACATGGCTGGGCTGAGTCAGCCTAGGGTCAGGGGAGCACCGGGGGGACAGAGGGACCAGTGCAGGATGTTTGTCACCAGCAGCATGTGGAGGTCTCAGGCTCCAAGTGAAAAAGGACTGGAGGTGACTTTGTCCTTTCCCAGTAAAACCAAACACACTCTGGTGAAACCTTTGCTGGCTTTATCCACGGGGACAATGGCAGCTTCAAGGGAAGGCAAACTGAATGTGGGTGTTTTTCCTGCTGTTTCCCTGATCAGCCCACTCATCCCTGATCTCAAGGGTTTCCCTGATCTTTCAAGACTCAGCTACCCTGAGCCATGTCTGCCTGTTCCAGAGGGCAGAGTGCTTTGTTAGGTTCCGTTTCCCAGGAATACCATCCCAGAACTTCCATGCTCTGCTCACTGCTGACAGAGTCAATTAATGGAAGCATAGTAATTACCTACATTAAAGTCTGGGAAATGCATGAGGAGGGGAAGTTGCCAGAAGATGAGCTGTGCTGCTGGGCCTCACAGCCCTAAAGCTGACAACCCCCTCAGGAAATCCATTATTGCTTGAGTGTGAACAATTCCTTACCCTCCTTGTGCTCTCCTATTACACCTTTATTTTCTAACATGCACATTTGTAGGCTGTATTGATTGCTTTTGGCCGTGAGACTCAAACCAAAGCAATTTAAAGACAGAGAGGAAGAACATCAAGCCTTAAACAGCCAGCCCAGCCATCCATCAGTGTGTCCCAGGCCAGTTTAATGTGCCCCAGTGGGACACCAAGCTGCCACCCCCTTTCCAAGGCCATCAGCTGGGACAGCGGTGGCTTCTCCAAGAACCAAGATTTGATTGCAATTTGGGAGTCAAACAAAAAAACCTTGGCTGAGGAGCTCGTGACAAGCAGTGATTTCTCTCAGTTCCTGTGTGACTCAAACCCGATCCATCACCACCAGAGCAGGAGCAAAGTGCTCTGGGGAACAGGGAGGATGTTCTGCCATGTCCCCTTGGTTTGAAGTGGTTTTTTTTGATTTATGAGGAGTTTCCTTTCTGGAACCACCTCTCCTGTGCCATGGCCAAGGAGAGATGTGCACAGAACATCAGCTCCCTGATCCTGGGGCAGCCACATCTCCAGAGGCTGCTGGAGCTGTTTTGGGAGGTCTCGAGGTGGGGTCAGTCCTTTGTCCCTGTAACAACTGACAGCACAAAGGGAAACACCCTCAGGTAGCACCAGGGGAGGTTTAGATGGGGTATTGGGGAAAATTCCTTCCTGGAAAGGGCTGGCCAGGGCAGGCACAGCTGCCCAGGGCAGTGGTGGAGTGCCCATCCCTGAAGGATTTAAATTTGTGGATGTGGTGCTTGGAGACCTGGCAGTGCTGGGGGATGTTTGGCTCGATGTTCTCAGAGAGCTTTTCCAACCAGAATAATTCTGTGACTCTCTGAGTTCAGTTTCAGCTCCTGAGCTAAGGAGCAGCTGGCAGAGCCCAGGTTTGCCACAGCTGCTGGTGGTGCCAGGAATGCCACCAGAGCTCCCAGAGCATGCTCAGAGCTCTCTGTGCCAGGGCAGGAACTGCCCAAACAGCTCTGCACACTCACCCCCACCTTAAAGTGCCAGGGCTCCACAGTGCCTGACCCAGCATCATCAACCCTTCCTGGCAACATCCTCGCATGTGGACAGTGCCAATCACTCTGGTGACACTTCCGCAGCTGGGAAATGTCAGCCCGCTGAGACTCGGGCTAATTCCTGTATCACATCTGCCTGCCCCGAGCACATGAAGGCTGCCTCATTAGCCCTGCAGCTCTGCCTGTCACTGCCATGGCTCCCTGTCCCTGTCCCCTAGCCTTTCACTGCTGCAGGTGATTGCTGCCTAACATTCCAGCAGAGCTCAGGGATTTGTTACAGCACCAAAGGGGAGCTCTTTGGTAGTAGAATAAAACCCCTACTCTTTGGTAGTAGAGTAGGAGTAAAATAAACTGGGAAATAAAATCTCATCCCAGAGTTCCAGCTCCATTATGTGCCAGTAAATCCCCATCCCAGCACATACGGACTCACCCCATGGATATTTCTCCATGCTCAGCCCACACTTTGATAATTAAAGATTTGCAGACCAAACACTGCCTTTCATTTCAAATGTTCAACCTTGCCACTGCCAGGGGATGTTTCAGTGGGAACAGGATCTGAAAACGAGGGAATTTCAATTCTGGGTTTGCAGTTAAGCTCCTGACATCCACATGTTGATATCAGGCAAGGCAAAACAAGCTCCAGCCTGGTGTTTTCTGGCCTTGGTCTTTCTAGAGGGCTGGTAGGAGAAAATGGAAGTAAATTTGCCATTGCTGGGACAGGTGAAAATACATGAACAGAGAAGAATGAGTTATTTTTATCTTCTCTGTCAAAGAAATGAAAGATTTTAGGCCAAACCTTCAGCTGATGATTAATCAAGTTGAAAAGTTTTATTTCAGGTGAGGAACTGCCCTTCCAATTTTCCCTTTGCTTGGGAACAGGGGTTTGTTCTGGGCTTGGCAGTGCTGGGGGAACAGCCAGGCTCCATAGTCTGGAAGGGCTTTTCCAGCCTCAATAGTTCCATGGTTCTGAGAAAGCCTTACAAGGCTCTTGGTGTTGATTAAGAATTCAGAGGGGTCCTTTACAAGCTGTGCACTTTGAGAATACCTGGGGGTGGATCACTTCCCAACACCTTGGAGCATGGATCCAGATGGAAAATGGGACTGGACCTGGCTGTTCCCCCAGAAAACCTCCCTGCCAGTGCTGGGGCTTTGTGTCCAGCTCTGCTGAACTCTGCCAAGGCACAAAATCTCCCCTTCCAAGGAGGGAGCTAAAAATAAAAGCTGGTTTTCTCTGTGTATTCCTCTGTGCTCAGGAGCACTGGGATCTCTGAAATCTGTGTTTTCCAGTGCCTGGCACCCTCTGGTGTCAGAGGGCTCTCAGGGAGGATTTTATTGCTCAGGCACAAGGGCAGAGTTGGGTTCTTTGACTGGAGTTTCTTTTGGCACTGAAGTCACTGCTTGAACCAGTCCTGGACCATTTGGGCTTGTGCTGGGTCTTGGCAAGATCCTGGAACCAACCAAGGTCTGATCTCTGTTCGGAGCATGGCAAAGCCCCCCTGAAACCAGAGACAAATCCCAGTGAAAGTGCAGATTTCAATGCCTAGAGTGTTCCCTGATGGAATTCAGGGATCTGAGTTAACCCCTCAGCACAGACACTCCTGACATGGCTGGAGAGGGAAGGGCCACAGCCCTGAATGTGGGATAGACTTCAAAGCCACAATTTAAGCTCCTTCTATTCTGATTATTTTGCTTTATATCAGAGATCAATGGGAAGAGGAGAAGGGCTTTGAGCAAGGGAATAAAGTAACACATGAGAACTGCTCAATGACTTAATCTTTGGGGATTCAGTCCCTTATCTCTGGGCCAGCTGGGGAGAATGAAACACTTTTCTTGGCTTCAGACAAAAATTAAAACATCACTTATAGTAATAATGGTCAAGCTGAAAGAGGCTCAGAGGCTGAGCTTTGGCTCTGATCAGGTATCCTGAAATACCAATGTTCTGATCCTCTTGGTTGAACAGGACAGGAAAGACACTTTGGTTTTCCAACATTTTTTGTTGTTCCCTGGGCATAGGAATATAATGAAATGTGGCCGTTTTGCTTCCTTTTCTACTCAAAATCAATGAGATTTAATGGCCACGGAGCAAAAATTAAAGTACAGTAAAAACACCAAGTGAACTGAACTTTTCTAAAGTGAACTAAAAAAACAAACCAACCAACCAATCAAAACCAGTAAAAACACCAAATGAACGAAACTTTTCTCAAAATATTTTTGGGCACAGTCTGGTGAACTGTTGGTCTTAAATACTTCTCATTGCCTAAATTCCACGTGCTCAGTTTTACTGGACATGCCAGAGCTTGTGGTTCAGTGACTTCCCAGCTGCTTTTCCTTCCTGAGCTCACTGCTTTGTGTTCATGTGGATCCTGTCAGGACATTTTAGATCGCCAGATCCAAATTCATCCCTGGTGTAAGTTTGAGGGAAAAGGAGAGGGGCATAAGGAAGAGATTTGATGCCTGTGTTATCCCGGGGTTCGTAGCCTGTTGAGTCCTGCTTTTATTCCAGCCTGGGTGGTGGGACTGGAATGTGAAACCACATCCACATTCCCAGGGTTTGCCCAGGCTTTGTTTTGGGAGAAATCGAGATAAACAGCCTGGAGGGAGGGGTCTGCAGCCTCCTCAAGCCCAGTGTCATGGTTTCATCCCCACTGGTCATTGCACACTGGGTGTTTTATTCAGAACTGCTCTTTGCTGCTTTGTGTATTCTCTGTGTCTCTCTTGCAGTTCTGGGGTCCCAAATCTCCATTTGTGACACCACCTCATTCCTTGTTTAAAAAGAAAAGCAATTTAGCAAAGCTTCTCCATTATCCCATCTTCTTTTCTTAACATAACCGTGGAGGATGTGTTCCTGCATGAAATTAGCTGGTAATTTTCTTGTCTTGATTTTCAGTGTTTCAAGTGTTCTTAGGAGCAGCCCTGCCAGACTTCCAACATATTGTTATGGTTATCACCTTGATAAATATAACCCAGTTCTGTCTGCTCCCCGCTCTCTCTGACTCTTCCCTGCTGACGTTTCCTGCTCAAGCAGAAGTTTCTTTTCTTTATTTCCAGCATCTCCACAGCCTTTTCCTCAACCAGTTTCCAAAATCTTCATGATTGCTCTTCACCTTTTGCTCTGAGGATGCTCATTGCAGTTCCCTGCCAGCCCCCAGAAAGCCTCCAGCTTGTTAAGGCTTCAGTGAAATTGGGTTTTTCTGCACTTTCCACTACCCTGATTGAGAGAAGGTACCTGTAACTACTCCCAGCTCCTCCTCCAAGGCATCTCTGCTGTACTGCCAGCTGCAGCTCACACTGGGCTGATCCGCAGCCCCACTGTTCCATCAAACAGCTCCTCACAGGAAATCATTCCAGGGTTATTTTCCAGCACCTTGCCCAGCTCTCCTGTCTGATAGGGAATGCACACACAGAAATACAAATCAATTTGCTTTTCCCCAGCCTAACAGCCCCAGCCACGCTCTGGAGAGTCCCAGTGCTGCAGAGAGCTGGAGTTCAGCACAATTTGAGGTGTCAGGCATTGCTTCTTTCTGCTGGAGAGAACCAAACTGTTCCTCTGTGTGACACACAAACCCCAGGGTGACACAACCTCAAGGAAATGTATTCCCCATTTCTTGGGAAAGGATCCCTGTGGGAACAACAGACGGTCAGGATGGATGGAGATGAGAGATCTCTGGAGTCAAGCCTAGTTTTGGAGCATGCAGTTTATTGCACAGGGCGTGGGTGAAAGGGCCCTGCTATGAACTGCCAGCCACAGCTCAGAGCAGGTCCGAGAGGGTGAGAAGAGAGTGAAGAAGAGAAGGAGCAAGAAAGGAGAGAAGAAGAGAGAGAGCGAGGTTCCCGTTACAATCCATTAAATCTTCTTCTATACTAAATATTCTAATTTACACCAACTAATCTATCACAAGATACAAATACTATAGTATTTACATGCAGCCTATAAGAATCACTACATTACCATACAGTGTTATATTTTAAACCCTAAAAACGACTCTTTGGACCCTTCCTGCCGAGCTAGTAGGGTCTGTTTTGACCCATAGACTTTCAGTAAGGAGAAGGGCATTGTTTCATCAAGGGAAGATTACTTTGGGTTTACCATACCATTGTTTTCCAGTTGTTCAGTAACTAAAGCTTGGCATCTGAGACATCAAAACTTGCCTTCAACTCTATTTCTCTTATATGTTTCGTATTCTCTAAAAATAAGCAGTCATATTTATAAGGCTTTCCTGTTTCATCTTCCCCAACAGATCCCCATTTTGGGAAGAAGGAGCCTCTTTCTCCCTCAAGGAGGATCTGACTCACCTCAGTGGATGTGCTGCTGGCACTGGGAAGTGCCCAGGAAGCCACAAATGTGGTTCAAGGCTATCACTGAGAGGGAAAAACAGACAGATGTGTTTGGGAAATATCCCCAAAGATGCTGGGACACATTCCAGCTTGGTCCCACCAAGGAGCCGGGCTGGCACAGCCCAGCAGGGACAGAACTGGGACAGGCAGTTGGGCTGAGGGATGGGAACTGTGTAGGCAGGAGAGCCACAAAGCCTCCCTGAACTCCAGCTTCACTTTGATATCCCAGCTCTGGTTCTCCCTGGAGGCAGAATCTGGACAGAGACACTCCAGGAGCTGAGCTCAGACACCAAGCCAAGCTTTTGCCCTCAGCAGCCCTCAGGGATCTGCACCCCTTTGCCCCCCTCAGAAGGACATTTCACTATCAGGCACTTGGGGGAAGAAAAACATAAAAATGAAACTCTTCCCCCAGATTTTGTAGCATTTGTACAGTGCCAAGACTGCTGGGGTCCTGCTCCCTTCCCCTCAGGCACTAGGGAATAATTGCTACATATATTAGGCAGAAATTTAAAAATATGAGCAAGATCAACCTATTCTGAGCTCAGCTAAGCCCCAGATGATTGACAACACCCTTCTTGTTCTACAGGGAACAGGCATTCCAAGGGTTCAGCTATTTCAGGCATCATCTCTTCCCACAACAAAGGAACCTGGGTGGCACAAAGTGCAAAACCTGAAAAATGATGGGTGTTTAAGACATCTCTTAGCAACCCAGAGATACCCCAAAGTCACTGCTACAGGAGAGCCCTGGTGCCAATGCTTGTGGGATTTCTGCTTTCCTTGGATCCTGATGAGGAATTTATAAGCAGATGCAGGCAACTTGACAGCCCTTATCTTTTTACCTTGCCCATTCTTATTCAGATAATTGTCTAATCCAATTTGAAACTCCCCAAGCTCTTTGCCTCAATAATTGAAGTTGTAGTCGTGCTCTGGGGTTTGAAGAGCACAGCATCTCCTGCAAGAAAAATCCAGAGGATGTTCCTTTGTGGCTGGACTTCGGTCTGTTCCAAGCGGGGCCTGTGTTCCCTGCTGCCCGTGGGTCAGCTGAAAACAGGAGAGATTTCAGCATTCACAGGCAAGGAGTACATGCAGGGATGCAAATGTGTCAGAGCTCCAGAGGTCATCTAAAATGTTGACAGAATTGCAGAGCTGGAGCCTGAAGGACGCACAGTCCTCACCACTCCTTCCCTCACATAAAGAATGTCCCATTTTCCACGGCAGGAAATGCTCCTCACTTTTCACTGTCCTATGGAGAAAATGGCCTTGAGTTTTAGTGAGGTGAGTGAGGGTTGTGCTCAGTCTTGTTCTCCAGAGGTTAATTCCAGATGTGGGGTGGTCACTGAGTGCTTTGCAAACATTTCTCACTCTGCCCAGGTGGAATCTGCTCTGACAGGCAGAGCTTCCTTCAGGTCCCAAAAGGAAAGGGCAAAACACATTACAGTGAGCAGAGAGGAAACTGGGGGAAATCTGCCACAGCTTCCATCAACGAAGGTTTTTTCTGAATCTGCTCCCCACTCAGGTGAGCAGGGATAACCACCCAGGAAGTTTAACTAAGTCACATTTTAAAGTCAAATAATTTTAAATCCCTTGCTTAGGGCTTCTGAAAGTGTTCCAGAGCGAAATGCTCTGCATTTCCTGGCTGTCTCCACAACAAGGACACTTCCCACTATCCCACGTTGCTCCAAGCCCTGTCCAACCTGGCCCCATCACCTCTCTTGGGCCAGAGAGGTGTTAGAGCACCTGAGCTCCTGGAGAGAAGGATCCTGGAAGGAAAGGGAAGGGCTGGAAATTTGTTCACTGAATCTCAGTCTGAGATGAGTTTTAGCTCTCTCAAGAGTCTTCAGCCACATAATTGCAAATAGTTATTTTGGCTGAACTTCATAACTCTGAGTTGCAGTGATTAAACTGAAATTCCCATCCCAGACGTGCAGGAAGACAAGTCCTAATAACAACTGTTAAATCTCAATATCGCATTCAGCCACCTCAGTAATCTGTTTAAAAAAGCAAACATCTGCAATCCCATTATCAAACAGCCTAGGGGCTGAGACCTTCCAAGTGGATATGTTGGGAAAGAGAGAAATTTTCCTTAAAAAGGAAGCTTATTTCCTCAGGATGAAAAATCTCAACCAAGGAAAGCAGAATGTGCTGTGAAACATAACCACAACATTTTTTGTCTCTCAGTGTCTGAGCAATTAAAATTCTCCAGTGGATTCTCCCCCTCTGAAATGCAGGTCCAGCCCATCTTTTAAAACAACAGTTTCAGGATTATCACAGTGAGTGTAGAATTGTTTCTTTGTGACAAGCACAGCTAACACAACAAATAGCCTCACATTCTTAGGGGGTGCTGGTAAATAAATAAAACTAATTCCTACCACCAACACAACTCCCAATACCTCACTGTGATAACAATGCTCTGGAGCATTTCATCCCTGCACAACCCACATCCATCTGAGGGAGCCAGGGCAGGTTTTCTCCTTTCATGAATCAAGAGAGAGGAACCAAATGTTGAGGCTGATTTTGCTGAACGTTTCGGGTGGCTGAGCAGAACCCTGGCTGCACTACGATACATCCATAAAAAAAATCCAGAAACTCAGTTTCACACAGCTGACAGCACTGCTGGTGCTTCAGTTTCTCCTGAAAGACAAAGTTTCTTGGGAAGGATAATGAAAAATATCATTACATTCATTAACTCCACCATGTTTCTGTAAATTTAAAGGATTGCAGAGATGTGGACAGAGTTAACCAGGATTGCAAAGCACATTTTTAAGCACTCAATTTTAAATCTTCAGTTTTCGATTGTTTTTCTGTGAAATCCAGAATGAGGGGGCTCTACCTCAAGGAAGCAATTGAAGCCTTAAATGCACATTTGACTGAGTAAATTACCCAGCAACTCCTCTGAGCATCCAGCTGGAGACAGGCAGAGATGAAGCTCAGGGAGAAGCACAGCAGTAGGTTTTATGTAACAGAATTTACCTCTCTTGGTGGGAAGCAGGATGCTGAAAGCTTTGGAAGCACTCTGATATCCTTGGTTTCCTTCACATCAGAAATGCACTGGCTTTAGAAGGGGTGCTTCTAATTAAGCTTTTGTTTATGTGTTGTAGTTAATAAATAAGCATGGACTCAAGCCTCAGCAAAAATTGAATATGAGAAAACGTGGGGTTGTTTAGATCTGGGGGTTTATTTTAGAAGGCTGTAAAAGATAGATCAGAACCCCTTCTGCCTTTCAAATATGGAATTTTTACCCATTGAAAAATGATAAATGGTGGAGAGCTGTCCTGTCGGCAGAGGACAGTGTGAGGAGCAGTGTAAATAATATTTTGTTACTGACTTTCCTTGAAATGGGCAAATTCCCTTAATCTCCCCAGCCCAATCCATAGCTCTGCAGACCAGGGCATTCTGGATATGCTGCTATTCCAGATCTGGCATTGAACACTAATCTCCTGATGCTCCTAAATCAGCTGCCTTTTTTAGCCCTGGACTGGCCCAGGCAGTCAGGAACAGCCACATCTCTGCTCCTGTATCAATTCTGTCTCAGCGTCCCAAGCACAGGCACCCCCTGAGCCTCATTAAAGCAGAATAATGAACATTTTACTGACACTGCACAGGGCTGGTGGCCAATGTCCAGCCCAGGCCACCAGCTCTGTCCCTGACAATCCCACGTTGCTCAAATGGGAACACCTGAAGATTTCCCTGCCAGGCCTCCCACACCAGGCCCTGCCTGTTACACAAGACTTAGATTAAAAATCAGAAATCGTAGCAAAAACGGTTAAAGGGCTGGCCAGGGAGTGTTTCAATAACTTCTGTTAAAAACATCACATGCTCCAACTCAGCTCCAGCTCTGCCATAAGAACAGAAAAGCCAAGTAGGTAATTTTTAAATTACTTTTCTGCCATTAGGACAGTGTCTTTTACCCAGAAGATGAACACAGATGGCCTCAAGACACCTGTAATTCTTTCTCTTCAGTAATAAACACGCAAAATGAATAATGAAGAGGCACCTGAAGCCGTTGGAAGCCCTGTCCACAAGCAACACTTGCTGTGACTCTATCATTTTATTTTCCTTTCTAATTAAAAGATACTAAAATGTGTTCTTTTTTCCTAGTAACATTGCAACAAGGGGCCTGGGTGTGACAGCAGGACTGATAAGGTGACCTAGACCAGGAAGGAATTAGGAGGAAAGTGTTTTAGATGTGGCTGATGAGATTCCAAATGCCAGCACCAGCAGCTGTGCCTCTGGAAAACTCAACAAATCTGGGAATGCCCGAGGGAAACCAGGAAAACACAACCAATCTCACCTGGACATCATCTCCAGAGGAGCAGCTGGAATTGCAACAAGGAGAAAGCTTTCAGGTCATTTTAGGAGAAGATCTCAGGACTCAAATAAATGAAGAATCTTAATTCTTGAATTATTTCCATGTGAACACCAAGCAGGAAGCGTTCACAGAAACATGATCCAAAATGGGAAGGTGGATTTGGTGCTGGAAGTCATTGCATCACTGAAGAGAGCCAGGAAATTCTGCTTTTGTCTCCAAAGCAGCCCAGGGTGGGCAGCAGCTGTGCCAGCCCCCATTGCCCCAGGGCTTTGGGAGCTGCCTTGGAGCAGCAGTGGGAGAGCACTGGAATTTCACTGGATGAGACGAGCCTGGAGGGCTTTTCCAGCTGGGATGATTCTGTGGCTGGGACACAAGTGTGACCCCCACAAACAATCCTGGTGGAAAACAGCATCATCCAGAGCTTCCACGGGCAGCACCCACAGGACTGGCACCTTAGCCACACCACAGCCAGGAAGGCAGCACTCCAGGGGAGTGCCCTGAGCTGGCCCAGCCAGACAAGGCAATTTTGTCAAGATTTCCTTTATTTGGGGAGGGAAGAGAATAAAGTTGAAACAACAGCCTCGCTTTTAAGTTTTAATAAAACTCCTGCAGCTCCTGGGGTTCTCCCAGCTAAGATCAAGGTTGCTTTATCTGGACTTCTGAGCTTTTAGACACCAGCCTGGTGTTTGATGCTCCCTGCTGCTGCCAAGGCCCACACTGACAAACCCTGCTGTAAGGACAAGCAATTTTCTTGGGGTAGAATGCATTTATGCACCCAGAACTGCTCCTGTTCCATGCTAATGGTGCCACAGCTTCACTGGCTCATCCTACTCTGTCAGCTTGAGGGCTGAATTATGGTTTTAATATCTCGCTCTCTGCTCTGACTGTGATTTGTTCCTCATTGTGTTTCTGATCTGTATTTCAGGGTAATCCGTTGTTGGAGACACTCAGGCTGCTGGTCACAGAGCTCTGCAAACAGAAAAGCTCTTCACTCTACAAATTCTGTGTGTCTGTGGCTGTACAGGATGGGAACATGTCCAGGATCTGTGAATCTTCCAGAACATTTGAGCACAAATTCCTGACAGAACAGAAATACATCTTCACGCTTCATGTTTTAATTAAAACAATCAGCACATTCCAGTGTGTGTTTTCTCCATTTGCATATTTTCATTCAAAATGCATCTTCATACATTTTTTACAAGTATTTTACTTCAAGCATTTAATGAACAGCACAGAAAATGCAACATGGAATCAATTTGGCTTTTCTTTAATAAACTATTCCCAAGGCACTACACATATGGATATACCTTAACACATAAATAAGTGTGCAGTGGATCAGAGTCTGGATTATTATTATTCTTCATAACTAAGAGAGGACTGTGAATGTATTCTGCTTTTTAAAATTCAAGAACAATCCAGCAGAGGCTTTTGAGTTATCACAGGAGTCAGTAGGTGTTCTGTGAATGAGGAATTGGGAGAGCTCAAAGCCTCAGAACTGTAAGTATTCCTTGGTTTGAAGAATTTAGAAAGGTAAATAGGTGCAAGAAATAATAATGGGAAATTCCATTTAATGTAGGCCAAAGGCAGGGGGATGTAGAATTACCCTTAATGAAGGGAATAAGATTGGCAAGGAGCTTGAACCAGGCAAAACCTTCAGAAAACTTTCCCCAGCTGAATCCATCTGTGAATAGTGCAAATCACAGGGGGAAAAGTGAAGATCCCTCATCCAATTCTAATCCAGCTGTAGAGAGTGAAATTTTTACAAGTTAGAAAAGCAAGTAAAATAATTAAAGCTACAACTTTTGATAGTTCTGCAGCTCAGGTGAAATATTTTTCAGCATTTTTGCTTCAGGTAACCAAAACTGAATTTTACTTTAATGACATTTCACCCATTAGGTCATTAAGTTCAGTCCATTTGTTTCCCTTGTTTTTAATTATCTTCTGTGGAGTCATTCTGGTTTTCTACTGGTGTAAACACATCCCATCCCATGTTATTTAATTTCCTTAAAAATTTTATTTGCCCGTTTCTGGTTTCATGAGGACATTAACTTGCAGGTGTTTAAATCAGCAAGGAAACAAAAAGATCATCTTAGAAGGAAATGGAGTCAACCCAAGCTATATTTTAATTTTATGACTGTTCATTTTCTTACACTGGCAATTCCCAGTCAACAACTCAGGTGAGAGAACATGACATTTTTAACCACTGAAATCCCATCATTTTGAAGTAACTATGGGTTTCTGCTTGTTATTGCTTAAGATTCAACAGAGGCTGCATCAGAAATGAGCCTTTGAGGAAACCGAGTCTATTATCCCTGCTAGCTGGGGCAATGGCAACCATCACGAAAGTAAAATTACTGCCATTAAATCAAGAAACTAATTAGAATCAGATCATCAAGTTCCTTCTCTGCTGGAGCTTCGGTGTCCTGGCATGGGATAGGGTGATTTACTCCAGAGTACACACCAGGGCTGAGCCGAGTCTGTTGGTTTAGTACTTTTCTGATACTCCCAGAAATTCAATAAACAGCTCCAGAAGGTTCAGTGGCACTTGTGGACATGGATCTGGGCTGGCAGCTCTCAGAGAGGAAGGCTAGGAACGCAGATCTCAGGAAATCTGGCTCATGCCTATGGATGGAGTCAGAGGGGATCAGCCTCTGCTCTCCCTGCACAGCCCCGAGCAGAACAGGAGCCTTCAGCTGAATGTCTCAAACACAAAAATCCTGGGCTTGACTTCCTCCCTTTTTCCTTCTGCAGAGCCCTCCCCCTCCCAGCCCTGCCAGCAGAGATCAATATGATATCAGATGAGCACAGCTGTGCTCAAGCCTCTCAAACAGACAGGAGGGATCTCTGTGGTTCCCACAAGGAGACCTTGACTGGGTCTGACAGCGTTTGTGAGGCTCTGCACTCTGAAATCCCCTTCATCCCACATCTGGGAATCTCCTGGGCATGGCAGCGTTTCACCTGCCTGCCAAATCACTGCCAACCTCCTCCTGTCAATCCTCTCCCACGGTGGGTGGTTCAGCCACTCAAATGAAGCACAATTATTTCATAAATATCCACCAGTGAGCTCAGGAAACTTGGGGGAAAAGCACAGGACTTGTGCAGTTCTCACACTGAGGATGAGAAAGGTGATTCATTCCAAATGATACCACAAGCAATTAGACAGTTTTACATTATCAAAGGTTAATAATGAATAACAAGATGCATCTGTCACAGCAAGAAGTGCCCCAATGAGAATCCAGGCTGTCACTCTGACCTCACAGGGAGTCATTTACTCTTTATGCCTTTGATTTCCCAGCACCCATCCTTATTTTCTCTGTCTTTGGAGAGTAATCAGTGTTTTAAATGTTCTTCAAAATTATATGAGTCAGTACAAATTGTGTTCCCATTTGTACCCTTAATTGGGTTTTAAGGCCATTTTAAGCATCTGCATGCTCATAAGTCTAATAGGAACTCTTAAAAGCCTGAAATAATTTGGGACCAAAATTGACACCTGAGGGCCATTCTATTAATGGGAGTTGAGAGTTAACAATTTTACAGTGGTTTTGTTTATAACCAGAGAGAAGGACAACTTTACTCAGTAGCTGCAGCATTATTCAGCACAGAGACCTGAGGAATGTTCCAGAAAGCACCAACAAATTTGCCTGGTCCACAAATAAAATCACTATTTGAGATTATAGGGGCTACATTTGAGATCTGCCTCTGATTAAGACACTGAAATCCTGAAATATCTGCACACACTGGTTGCCAAACTTCAAATTAAAGTTTATTTTCTGAGTTATCAAACAGTCCCAGAAAATGAAGGGAGAAGTTCATTCCCAAAAAATATAATCGCTCAAAACAAGTCACTTCCTTCCCAGAAGGGAAATGCTCAGAGCAACATTGATGTTCCTTCCTCCAGGACCATGAGATTTCTCTGAAATGAGCTTAAACTCAGAAGAGATTATAAAAGTTCTCTGAACTGCTAAATAAATCCATGTTCTCCAGTAGAAATAATATTCTACTAGCAAAGGACTGGAAAGGGAAACAGAAAATCTCTTGCTGATATGACCCACATGGGCAGGGCACTTCAGTACTGCAACAAACTGGCTGAGGAACAAATAAATTCTGTGGGTTTAGGTCAAACGCAGAGTCAGTATGAAAAGCTGCAATTTCTAAATTAAAGCATTTGCTGAACTGGCAAAATAACTCATCAGTTTGAAGCCAGTCCTGAAAGATTCCCAAAAGAGTCAACCTATTACCAAAGCAAACGGATTAATAAGTCCAGTATTGATCTGCCAAGAGCATGGGATGCCTTTGCTGATCCCTTTGGAAGCTCTTCCCACAGCAATGCACTGGGAGTTCAGCAGCATGGGCCACAGGGAAATCATTAAGCAAAAATAATAAAAGGAGAGAAGAAAAAGAAGGAAATCTCAAGCCTTCACTAGATGAGTTTCTGATTCTCCTCTTTCCCATGAATTAATGTCATGTTCAGGCTGTAATATTCCTTGGAAAAACAAGGAGAAAACAGTGCTCTCAAATACCCAGCTATTTAAAGCACCTGCAATAACACTGTACAATAATTCTGTAAAAAGAACTGATGCAAATCTGCAGACAAGAAACCAAACTGAGCTAGAAACCAACTCCTCTGGGTGTCCCTGTTTGCAGCAAGATCTGGGGATTTTTGCAGGTTGCTGTTTTAAAGCAGCACTGATTTATTCAGACACAAAAGATTAAGACTGTTGGGGAAGACATGTGATTTACAAATTCAGTGTCCAGTGAGGATCTGAATGTTTCTATACACATGGATATCTATCCCTGTGAAGGGAGATTTGATAACGCTGCCTAATGGAACTTTATTGCATTTTCAGATGTTTTCTGGTCGGGTTATTGAAATTCTTGCTCCTGTAAGAAGAGAGGACTCACGAGGAAATCTGAGGTTTGCAGGCACCAAAGAGGAAGACAAAAATTTGCTCTTTCCCACCTCCTCAGGACAGGGTAAGGAAGGGTATTTATCCAGCTGAAAGCACAAGGAAAATCAGGAAGGCAGAGCATGGCCTTGCTGACTGGAATGTTGTTTCCTACACCAATCCCAAAGCAGAATTAACAACAGCTGCCTACAAATATGGATTTTTTTTTCCCCTGTCTGAAACTCAGTGGACAGGTTCACCGTTCATTTGTATGCAGAGCTCTGATCTGCCAGGGACACCTGCTAGTCTCCAGCAACTTTAGGCAAAGATCAAACCATTTTCTAATTAGGCATGGGAGTTAATGGCAGCTGAAATGACCATTTTAAATACAGCAGGCCCTAAACAATGACTTCTCAGGGTGCTGCCTGCCCCAGAGCATTTCCTTTGTAATCTTCTCAGCCTCTCCACTCTCCTGGATGATTTATGGTGTCTGGGGGCTCCTTGGCAGTACTTTCTGTGCTGATAAAGAGGAAAACCTTCACTGTATCTTAAATTGTCAACAAATGTTTTCAAATTTCCTAATAGTTCTTTCATTTGTCCTTCATATTTCCAGAGTTAAAAGAAATGTTCCAGCCTGAAACTGCCCTTTCCTACAGAACAATGCCCATGAGTATCTCATTACTGAGCCCCATGAACATCCCTCAGAATCAAATTGTGCTTAATTCCCTTGGCCTCACCCCATAATTCCCAACTGGATACCCAACCTCCTGGTGGCAGCCCAATTAATTCTGCTGGCATCATTAATGAGAGGCTGATTATTTGAGAAACACACCTTGCAAGAGTGAGTTTCAGGGGTTAAAAGGGATATGACAACTTTAATAGAAGGAGACATCAAAAAGCGTTTGCCCACAGCAAGGAATTCAACAGTTGTGTTTAAATTTAATATAACATGTGATAAAGAGTTGAGCTGGAGTCAAAGTCTGTCACTGGCTCTCACACAATATTATTTATGGCTCTATATAGGCCCAGCTCCATGACTTTAGCAGGCAGAAACCTTAATACCTTGTGACACAACTGGGCTGAGCCATCTAATATCACCCACAAATCCTTGAAAAACAAATATTCCTTCAAATAATTATGCTGTTCCAACATATTAACTTCCCAGGCAGTGATGAAATGTCCTGTTTTAGGGAAGACCACTGAAAAGCCTTGTCTGTATCCTGGGTTTCGAATCAAAAACCTTTAATATTAGGATCACACTCTGCACTGAATAAATGTCAGAGAAATAAACTTGACGGAACAATATATTTTTCATGCTCTAAAATGAATTTTAAAAAGGACCTAGAACAGGAAACTACAAAGTCTTTAACCTACAGGGGAAAAAAAATCAAATACCACCCAGGTCACTAATAATCTAATGTCAACTGTTTCCATAAAAAATGGGCGATGATAAATAATCAAAGCATTTAGTGGGAGCTGTGGAGATCTGGGTTATTCTCAGTTATTCTGTGTTATTCTCTGTGCATGTTGATTAGAATTTTAAAGAAAAGGTAATGTTTCTCCCAGCCCTGTTTCCCCATGGTTCATAACTCAGAACGTGAAATCTCAAATCTCTCACTTTATTTTCCAGATCCTTCCAGATCCTGATCTCCCTCAGCCTGGCTGCCACGTTATCTTCTTGAGAATGAAAATGCCTCAGAGCAGCCAATGCAAGGTAATGCTCTGGGCTGGAGAGCTTTAGGACACAAGGCAGGTTGGGCTGATCTAAACTGTACAGAATTCCTTAATTCCAGATTCCTGCCTCCATGAGCTCCAGGCACAGAGCTGACTCCCACCTCCCGTGCTGAGATAATTGCCCTTCCACTCACACACCCCTCTGATCACTGCTCTCATTTGTATAGGCAGAAAAGGTAAAAGAAATGCTTATCCCACATAAATTATTTTAATTTCTTGCAGCAAACTACAAGAAAAGGGCCAGCCCCAAGCAATCCACTCAGCAAACAACTGAATCTTAAAACTTGAACAATGTGTAGGCAGAGCTGTTTATTCCACTCTGCTTTACACTTCACTGCATCAATGCATTTATTACTCTCCTGCATCCATCTCATGCTGGCCAATCCTTCTTTATATTAAATGTAGAGATCAGCAAAGAGTTCTCTGTTCCAAGAGACACAAGATCACTTTTGCTGCTCTTCATCAAATGTGAGAGAAGACAAAATCTCTGTCCTTTGACCAGGCAGTCCAATCGCAGCATGAAGATAAAATCCCAGTGACAGACAACACACTCTGCATCCCAGGACTGAAGAATCAGCTTTTCTTGCCAAAAAAGATTTCACTGAAACAAAAAATTAAAAGTAGTATCAGCTAACCTGAAATAGCAATTTTAAAGCAGGATCCCAGGATACAGAAAAGTTGCTTTTATCATGATGTAACCTATGGTAATTGTACCTGAAAATATGGGAAGATTTCATGCTCTGGAATACTTTTTGCATCTTATTTCCATGAAGTGTCACATCCAAGGCCATCTGCATTCATCTTCTTGGATGTAATACACTGTCCTAAAGGTAAAAAACCGTAATTTTAAAATCCCCTGGTGTTTCTCTTGGTTTTTCTGTCCTTACGGCAAAGCAGAGCTGCAGCTGACCTGCAGCACGCGAGTTTTGAACAGAAGCCGGTGTCACCCCTCCGGCCAGCCCTTGAGCAGAGTTTTTGCAATGTACTGCCCTGATCCTCGTCGGGATTAAACTGACGCGGCTCCCTCAGCCGATCCCACACATCCTTCCCAGCATTTCGCAAATCGCTGGACAGGCTCCAGCTCCTCTGTGTCCTCTTCAAAGGGAGGGGGCTACACCTGGGGCTCGATGTGGGGCATGACTGCGACTCGATGTGCAGCACATCACCAATCCCACGAACCCCGGACAGGTTTAGGGCCGGATTTTCCGCCTCAGCCGCGGCCGGCCCGCGCTCCCCGCCCCGCTCCGCCCTCAGCGCCCGGGGCCGCCCCTTCCCCGGCGGGGAAGGCGGGCAGGGGTAAGGTGCGAGTTGCAGAGGCCGAGAGGAGGAAAAGGCGGCTCTTAGAGCCCGTTCCTGAGGGCCGAGAGGAGGGAGGGAAGGGCAGAGCAGCCCCCGGAGCCCGTGAGGGGCAGACACGGCCCTGGCTGTGGGGATTACCGGGCACGGAGCTGCTGGAGCGGGGCCAGGGGAGGCCGCGGAGCTGCTCCAGGGCTGCAGCCCTCAGAGCCCCTTGCAGGGCCTAAAGGGACTCCAGGAGAGCTGGAGAGGGACCTGGAACAAGGAATGCAGGGACGGGACACAGGGAACGGCTTCCCAGTGCCAGAGGGCAGGGCTGGATGGGGTGTTGGGCAGGAATTGTTCCCTGGGAATTGTTCTCTGACACAGGGTGCCCAGAGCAGCTGTGGCTGCCCCTGGATCCCTGGCAGTGCCCAAGGCCAGGCTGGACATTGGGGCTTGGAGCAGCCTGGGACAGTGGAAGGTTTTTTCCCACTGTCTTATCTAACCAAACTCTTTCCCTTTCAACTCATTCCCCCTTGTTCTGTCACTGCTGTTCTGTGACCTGCTGTTGTAAATAGTCTTACCTCATCTTTCCTTTTAGATACTAGAAAGGGAAAAATTTGCATTTAATTTTTTTAAATGAAGAATTTTATCCAAGCATTACTGTAATCTACTGCAGATTTGAAAGGAATGCTGCTCAGATTTCACAGCTAATGTTCAGTGCTAATTGGTACTGTACATTTAGCCTGTGGATCTGAATGTGTGCTGCTCTAATCCATGCTTTGGCTTGATCACAACTGATCTGTGATTTTACCCACCTGTTGTGGTTAAATCTGGTGTGATGTGACTGTAACAGTCCAATGTATATCCCACGTTGCTGTAAGTAACCCTGTAAAACTGACCTTGTTTTTGTTTTTATTTGCAGTGCTGCCCCATGGCCACTGCCCCAGCAGAGAGCTCCGGGAGCCATGGGGAGGGACTGGGGTTGAGCCAGAGTCACAGCAGCTCTGCTTTGGACTATTCAGGAGACACCTTTGAGCCCTTCAGCGAGGAGGAGGAGAGCGAAGCTCCTGGGTCCTGGTGTTCCACAGAGGTGTTGGAGGGGGCAGATGTGTCAGAGGCGTTGGAAAGCTCATCATCACTGTCAGGCCAAAGTCCTGCAGGTATGCTGAGCCCTCTCTGCTTGAGGTCTGCATTTCACAGCTTCAAAAAGAGCAGTGGGGACTTGAATCAGCAGAAACAAATGTGAAAATTGCATACAGTGACCTTGCTGTGCAAAGTGCCCACGAGATCCATGCTTCAGACAGCTCCATGGGAAGCACTTGGCCATGGAAATCATTCCTTAGTAACCTTGTGATGCTGAAATTCTGTTGGCACCCTTAAAAACAATTCTCCAAGCTGCTTTTTGCTATGCATGAAAAGTAGCTGGGCCGTAAAACAATTTTTCCATGGGATAATTCCAGGATTTGAAATACTGGAGAGGGCCTTAAAGCTGCATCAGATGAGGGATAAAGCAGAAGCTGAAATGTGTGGCCTCATCTGTGTATTGCTGTGGCTCAGGGTTCCTCCTCCCTCAGCAGGCAGAACTGGCACATTCGAGTGGAGCATTATTTGCCTCCCACTTTGCTTTCCTCACAATATGTGTTCAAAGTTGCCTTTTTTCCTTGCAGAGGAGTCTGAAGCAGTGGATCCAGCTGTGGAAAGAGCTGCCATAGGAAAATGGATTGATCTGAAAAATAAAGACACTGGGATTAGGCCAGACAAATCTGTCATCAGAACTCCTGCTGGTGAGTTTGGTAACTTCAGCAGTGGGTATAATTGTTTCTTTTGGAAGGAGGAGCAAACTTGACTTAAATTTTATACACAGGTTATTAAATTAAGACAGCTAATTACCTTAGCTTAAGTAATTAAGTACAAAGTTTCTCTTTTATGCTTTCTTGGAGAGTATTTTGTCTCTCATCACACATGGATTTGATGTTCCCCCCATGTAGTGACATTATCCTGGTGATGCCTTACCACAAAACCTGGAAAAGTGCATTAAAAAATGTCCCCACATTTGAGATTTGATTGTTTAATTTAATTCAGGTTTTTTTTCTCCAGTTGTAGAGGTACTAGGAAATTTGGGCATTTTTCCCTCCAAAATAGACATGACTTCAGAATTTATTGTGTGCAATGGTTTTTCCCCCTTGTTCATCAGCAGTATTGATAATTGAATTGTTTGCTCTGTTTTAGTTCCTTTCCCAAGCTGAAGGAGGCAGTAGGGCACCAGTTTTGGCAGGAACAATGGAGCAGCTTTCCCCAAATAATGATGGTGTGTAGGGAGGAGGAGGAGGAGAAGGGGAAGGAGGAAGGAAGGATCCATTTCCATGTACTGGTTATGCAAGGAACTGTGAGAGCAGATGGTGGGCTGCAAGCCTTGCTAAAGTCTGTCAAAAAGTGGGTCAGAGGTGCTATTTTTAATTAAGAAAAAAGAGCAAGAAAGCTGTAATTGAGCAAAAAATAATGGGAGCAGACGGGGAATCTTCCTCAATCTGCACGTTGATGGGAAGTGAGCAAACTTAGAGTTTTGTGGGTCACTGTAAGACTGATTAACCAGGAGATCCTCCTGCCTGGGTGCTTCATGGCATGGGATTTGTATACCAGCATCCTCAAAGCACCCATCTATCCTAAAAAAGCAGCACCTCAGGTCACTTCCAGGGTGCTCTGAATTGCAGAGCTCCTTCCCAACAGCAGTGAGTCAATGTTGGGGGTTCCTGACTCATCCCCTGCATCTCTCTGTTCCCGCAGTTGAGGAAAGGCAGCTTGTGTGAAGCAGCTCATCTGCAGCAGGGAGGCTTCTCCTGGCCTGCTCCTCCAGGAGAGCCTTCCTAAAATACATCAGAGTCCTGTGACTGATTCCTGGAGGCAGTGAAAGGGACCTGATGAGTTCAGAGGCACTGAATGAATGATGAACCACAGCTGAAGGCTGAGGATGTTTCCCATCTCCCCAGGGTTTTCCCTTGAAAGTTGCGCTTGGAGGATTTTATTCACAGAATCCCTTACAGATCCTTGTAATTCTGCACCTGGGAATGCTCTGCCTTTGGCTGATGGATGTTGATGGCAGGGAGAGTCAGAGTGGTCACTAAGGCTGGAGCAGCAAGTTCTGTTCCATGATCTTGAGCTGATGGTTGAGGAGCTGGTTTGTCTTTGCTTGTCCTGTCACTTGTCCCTGGAGCAGCCTCAGGTACATTGGTGCATCCAATGATCCATATGAAGAGCACAGAACGTGTTTCATGCTTTTCTTTGATGCAAACACAGTACTCAGCCGTGAAATCACCAAATCAATCATAATTAGCCATGCACTGCATTTTTTACTGCAGAATATTACCATAAAATAAGCACAGCAACTTTCGTCTTCTGATATCTAGAAATGCTTGTCTTGGACTTAATCCTTCAGCACTTGGTAGCCCCCAAATCTTGTTTTGTTTTAGCAGCTTGGAGATGTTTTTTTTTTTAATGCAGTAGATGAGCTCTCCTAGAAGTGGATTGCTGCACAGTGAGTCCCCTCAGAACACTCAGCTTGGTGAATTGTGTGCACTAAGTACACAGGTACTATGAATTAGGGTTTGCTTTATTGCCTCAAGACTTTCCTTCTCATCTTACAGTGTCATTTTTATTTTTCATGGTTTTCTTTGTGGGCTGAAAGGAGAAAAACACGCTGGCCTCAGGAGAAGTGAGAAATTTTCATCAGTTTTCTTTGTCCCTCCACCCCAGTGTGGTAGCACGAGCTGTTATTAGGCAAATGCATCACAACACGACTATAAATTCTCAGTTCCACAGAGATTGCTCCATGTTAGTCATCTTTAAAGTGTACTCAGGAAACTGCAATTCTTCAGCTTGGACGTGTCTGAAAATTCAGGTGGGGCTCTTTAACCCCCAGGCTGGTGCTGTGCTCACAAGTTGCCTCTCACTTTTGTAATGTGTCTCCATTAAATACTTTGCCTGATTATTTTTCTGCACTGTTACCACTGCACTATTCCTGTAATTGTTCCCTGGGAGGGTGGGGACACCCTGGCACAGGGTGCTCAGAGAAGCTGTGGCTGCCCCTGGATCCCTGGCAGTGCCCAAGGCCGGGTTGGACACGGGCTTGGAACAGGCTGGGACAGTGGGATGTGTCCCAGGGTGGCACGAGGCTTTAAGGTCCTTCCAACCCAGGTGGCTGTGTGACTCTGTGGGATGATTCACTGTGCTGGAGGAGATTTACTCATTTGAAATTCCTATTTGTGATGAACAGCCTGACATTTCAGCCTATTTCTCTCAGTTCTGTGTTATCTGCAGGGGTCTTTCTTATGCTCTTTGCTGGTCAGGCTGTCAGCATGTTCATCTGAACTGTAAAATCAATTTAGATCATTATGAAGATGTTATCTGGAGCTGCAGAGGTAAAACCTTACTGAAGAGCAGTTATTGATTATTGCCTTTCACAGTTATCTCTTCTTACTTTTTATCTTCTTTAAAATAGAGTATTAGTAGGGAATAATAACAACAAAATGGCTGCCAATTTTCCTATTAAATCAAAGTTAGACGTCCAAGGAAAAGGAAACTCATTAAGATTTTCTTCTTTTACTCCCTCCTTGTGGATTTCAAATGTCACACTTAGGGCTGGAGTTGTAGACAGACACCAAAACCTACTTAGATCACTGAGTTCCAACCCCCTCAGGAGGGTTTGGGATGCAGACATGGGGATTAGTTTATCTTTCCTGGGCTGCTGGAATCACAGCAGCTTCCTGGTGCGCTCTGTGGGGCTTCACTTCCTAAATATTCTACCTTTTGTCACCTTCTGCTGGGTGAGACATGGCTCGGATTGATGCTGTGCTGGTGTCACTTGGGCTGCTCTTGTCACCTGCTCTGCCTTACTCCTCTCCAATGGAGAGAGGGAACACTGGATTTACAGCAACCAAACATCAGGAAAATGTCCTTGTGGAGCAGTCCTTGGCACTGGCAGGGATGCTCTGGACTGACCTTAGATCTGCCACCACAGGTGGAGAAGGAACGTTCCAGCATGTCTGGATCACGCATGGAAAAGAGGGAATCTGTGAGAGACACAGAATAAACCCAACCCCCAAAGCAAGAGCTGAGATCCCCTGGGCAGGTGAACCTCCCACACCCAGGGGAAATCTGAATGTGTAAATACTTCAGTCAAAAGACACATTTTTCTCATTGTTTTTTGGGTTTGTCTCAGTAAAATTCTAGTCGCTGATCCCTAATTTATATTCTTTCTGAAATTCCTGTTAAAGATGAGTTAACATGAAGAAGTAACTCCAGCACTGAGTCGTGCAGTGAGATTTAAAAATTGCTGTTCCCTTTGCCAGTGTTTCTTCTGAAGTCTGGAGGTGCGGATGAGCAGATGGATGGGTGCGTGGCAGCACAGGATTTATGCATTATTAGAAACCAATTCGTAATAAAATTGCACTTGCGGATGTCGGAAGAACCTTAAGTGAGTTATTTAGGTTGGTATTAAACTGTCACTAAATGCTCAGTGGACCTGATGTGTTTTACTTCTCCCTTTGAGTACTCAAATGCTTTTGTTCTGGGTTTTTTCCCCCCTCACGATGGTAACTTTTCAATCTTTTTATTCATTCTATGTTCAGCATAAATGAACCTGCCAGGAATATTTTATTAGTGTAATTAAACCCAGTAGTGGCACATGATTTCCACTTTCTTACACGATTCTTGTAAGGAAAATCACCTGATTACTGAAATGGTGGTTTCCGCTCAGATATTTATGATGCTCCCTTAGAATTTTTTAAAATTAAATTTAATTGTAAGATATTGCTAATTCTTATTTATCTGTCTATAAATTGTCTTTGCTTTTAATCCTTTTGATACATCATCTTCTTAGGAGGCGTAAATTGCACTGTGATGCTCAATTCTGAACTGTGGTAATTGCACTTAAACATATTTTCCATGTTGTCCATGAAGCCACAAAATTCC
This sequence comes from Hippolais icterina, assembly GCA_013400075.1. Lineage (NCBI taxonomy): Eukaryota > Metazoa > Chordata > Aves > Passeriformes > Sylviidae > Hippolais > Hippolais icterina. The sequence goes on along the minus strand of VWYN01000019.1, from coordinate 156,002 downwards.
TGCTTTGCTTAGTTTTAATTATGGATTCCCATATCCATTGGATTTCTGAGGAGATGTTCAATTTCTTTGCAGAATTCCGCAACTGTGTCTTGTGCACTCAGGACTAAATAAATCCCAGGGAATTTAGGGGAAGTTTTATATTCCTGTTGTTCAGTATTTTGAGGATTTGTGTTGTGGCACTGGAATGCCAAGTGCCTGTCTGGAAATTGAATGTAATCCTGAAAAAAACAGAATGTGGAGGGGTTGTTTAAATGGTATAATCCAACCTCTCAGCAGGAATTTGGGTGTGAATCCTTGGAGTTAAACTGGCCACACATTGGAGTCATCACCTGCCTGACTTTGGGGGAAATCTAGGCATGGAAACCTGGAGAGTTGTGGTGTCTCCACCTCACCCAGCCCCATCCCGTGCTGATGTCCATGAAATACTGCACTGATTGTGCTCTAAGCCTCTGGAAAATCTCCCCAAAAGCCCTGAATGAAATTGTAAATCCATCCTAACCTGCCCAGCTAAAGTCTAATATCTATTTTATTTATTTTTACACGCCACTGGGAAGGATAAGAGAAGATGAAAGAGGAAATGATATTTTTAAATAAGATTTTCCTAAATTCTTTGTAAATGATAGTTGAAGCTTTAGAGGAAAAGTGTTTTCTAATTACATTTACCCCAAAAAAAAAAAAAATTGCCTTTCTCTAGTTTGTGGAATTTATTATTCCAGAGTGACTTCACTGGACACTGCCTCTAATTTTTCTTACAAAATCCTCCTTAGAGTTATTGATGAAGAGCTCTCTTGAAATATTAATTAATTTGGGTTTAGCAAGTTGTAGTTTCAGGTAGTGAGATGCTAAATCTGTATTATTGACAGCCAGTTTATTTAATGTCATAGTGTTTAACTGCTTGCTTTGCTAATCTATTTATCCTGTGCCATTAACCTTTTGTCTTTTTATTTCCTCCCATCTTTGGAGCCTGTTTTAGAGCCATTTAGTGTGCAAGTTCCTACAGCTCCCATCCACATTTGTGTTTAAATTCTGATATTGAAGCCTGTTTTAGAGCCATTTAGTGTGCAAGTTCCTACAGCTCCCATCCACGTTCGTGTTTAAATTCTGCTCTGCTGTTGCTGCAGGCAGGGCCTGACCCTGGGTTTGGGTTTTCCTTGGGTAACACGAGGTCACACAGATAAAGAGCAGCAATTCCTCTTTCCCTGACACAGCCATTGATGCTCTTGTCCTGTTGATTTATGGCTGGCAGGAATTCCTGAATTATCCCCTGAGGAACTGGATGCTCTCAGCTCTTTCTGCAGCAGGAGGATCAGCGGGATGCAGCAGGAGCAGCCAGAGAAGTGCAGGAAGCTGCAGTGGGGAGTCCCAGCAAGGCAAACTGAGACAGGAGATTCCTGTGCTGTTCCTGCCCAGCTGATGAACAGGATCCTGCTGGAAAACACCAGGGAGGCTGTGAAGCAGGTACTGAGGGAGAGAAAGGGAGATTTCCCTGAAATTCTGGGAGAACCACTGGAGAAAAAAGCCATAATATCAGGATCAAGTCAGGCAGGCCTTACTGATGCCAGGCTCAGGCCTCTAGAAAAGGTTTTGGGTTGGTATCCCAAGATTTATCTTTCTCATTTCTTAGACATCACTGTAGAACTGTTGCCTGGTGATAAAATCCTGATTTGTGTGATTGAGCAAGGCTGGGATCATAATTTATTTTACAAGAAGCCCTGGACCAGCTGAAGGAAAAAGCCTTTTATTTCTAGTTGTGTTTGCCTCATTTATTTGTCATATTATTCTACATATTATTTGTTGGGATTTGTTGTTCTGCATATCATTTCCCCTTTGTGACTCCAGGATTAGAAGAATTCCAAAGACAAAACCTCCCTGTGCTTCCAGCTTTCTTAGGCATTAGGTAATATTGATAAAAGCAGTTCCAATAAAATCTTGCTGACCTCAGTCCCTGATTAAGAAAGCTCTGTCTCATCTTTACCCAATTCAAATCTCTTTTTTTGTCACCAGCCCGGTGGTTTTTTCCTACCACAGGATGGATTTTATGCCCCAGCTCCACCCCTCAGCCCTGCACCTAAAAATAACACTTTAAAGTGACTTCTGGTGTGATAATTATTTCAGGCTTCCTGTCTTTTAAAATGATTTTGACATTTCAGCCATCTGCTTTTTGAATTTCTATTAATGTTAATCCACCTTGCAAATTTTGTGGAATTTTTATTTCCTCTTTATTTATCTTACATTGTGGGACTACATTCCCTAATAAAAGTAACTTTATCTGCTCTTTGCTTGTTTCTGTCTGTAGCTCCATACAACATTTTTACCCAGAGGAGTCAGGGGAAAGGGGACAGAGAGGCCTGGGATGGGACTTTCTTGGGTTGATTCCCCTGCTTTTGTACCAATTTAATGTGTTTATGGAGCCAGATGGAATCTGAGTCAATTGAATCAGATAAAACCATTGATATTTCATAAAAGGACAAACCCTGGGATTTGTGTAATGCTGTTAAATAGGCTTAAGATTTCATGGTGGATAAACTAACCTAGGAATCACTGAGTAGCACTGGTTATCTTACAGACAGAACTGCAGAGTTTGGGTTGGATTCTGGCTCAGAGCTGCCTGTTTGAACTAATTGCTCCAGAGTTTATTTGCCTCTTAATTTATTTATAAAATATATAAATATAATTTATGATCATAACCCCTCTGGTTGGTGTTTAAGGCCTTTCACACAGTCAGCACAGGAACAGTTATAGCTGATGGAATTGTGACTCTGCATTATTTTACCACTGTCTAAAAAGTCGATTTTTGTCTTTAGAAAGAACCTCTGTGTATTCTTATTTATTGTTCTCAAAGTTGCCAGGCCAGACATTGCTCATGGCATCAAAGTTTCCTCTTCCAGGTGACAGAAGCTGAAATCCACGAGGCTTCAACATGTCCTGACTGCCAGCAGAAGAAAGCAGAGCTGGCCAAGGTCGCCTTTCTCAGGCAAAAAAAGACTCTGCTGGAAGGTGCTTTAATCCAAGAGAAATTGGAAGAACAGTTCTACTTCAGAGTAAGCAAATCTTGTTGAAACACATTCATGCTACATTTTATAGGTGCTGTAATGAAAGAATCTGTAATTCAGATTCCCCCTGATTTATGGCAGTGAGATCAGTGCAAACCAAAATAGAATTTGGGTCCCTATCATTAATAAAATGCTTGGGACCAACATTCTCCTCCAGTCATTTGAGCTGCCTGATTTATGGAAGCTGAAGGTCATTCCCAGGATGTCCTGGAATTGGTTTTGTGTCCCTTTTGATTATGTCTCCCCAGTTTGTTTTCTGCTGGGCTGTCCAAGCTGAAATGGCAAAGTAAATGATGTGATAGGAGGTAACTGCCCATGCAGGGCTTCCTTGCTCATCCTTTGCCTTGGGAATCTTGGAATAGGACACTGCAATGTGTGATGGAGGTTGAGGCCTTGGGATACTCTTGAGATTTCTGCTTGGAATTCCTGTATCTGTGCCAGTGTCCCAAAGATTGAAGCTTTGTTGGTAGGAAATGCCTCTGGAGCAGCTGGGTGGGCCGTGAAATGTGGAGAATTCCTTGGGTCTCCTGTGGCTGTTCTTCAGGAGGATCTTCCTGAAGGAAGAACTCTCCTTTGCCTCTTTGGGAGGGGGTCAGACTGAAGGCAGGAGCCCTCCTGCAACTCCCAGGTCTCTTCCCATGTTGATGAGCAGGGTGGGAGTTTGTGCTCTACCATACATTCCTTTCTTCCCTAATAATTCCAGTCTCCAGGGTTTTGACTCTTCCTCACTCCATACCTAAGCTTTAAGAGCTTCAGTCTCAGGTGAGGCTTCACTTTTTCCCACTTTTCCCCCTCTCCGTCCCTGCAAGGCCAGCTGCTTTTCCCTGTCCCTCCTTAGGGAGGAATCCTGCTTTTTGGGCCATGCTGTTGGAAAGAGTTTTTAAACAGAATCCTTTCAAACCCACCAAATTGTGTGGATGAGTGCTGCCTACCTGGCTGGGTTTGAGGAACTGGGTGTGTGATACAGGCCATGAGAAATGGCAGGCATACAATCCTGAATAATTCCACGTTTCCTTTCTGTTTCAGGACATGCTCACACTTCTAGGAGAAGCACTCAGAAGCTTTCCCAAACCTTCAGAGAATCCCAGGGATTTGTAGCAATGGCTGAAGGAAATGGAAAGCCTGAATTACCCATAACTCCAGTGAGTGAAGAACTAGGAGAGCCTCCTGTGGGCAGTCACCTCCAGAATTCCAATGATTTGGGATCTGAGCTGCTTTGGCAGTGATGGATTGGGTGCTGCTTTAATATTCCTGCAGGTGGAACCAGATCTGCCTGGCTGGGGTGTGAGTCAACCCTTTCTCCTTTCTCAATGCAAATGTTGCAATAGATTGTAATCCATCTCCATAGGTTTCTCAAATTCCAGAAGCCAACAGTTTCCATTATTAATCTGGCAAGCCAGAAGTATTGTTTTCTGTGGGATTGCTGTGGGATTGCAGAGCAGCTCCCAGCTGCTTCCATCCATAAGGAAAATAAATGATTCCGTTTGCCAGGGCAGGGAGGTGTAATTACTGCATCTCAGCTCAGTCTTTGCCCACTGTCTCATGGCAAATTGAAAGTGAGAGCCCCAGGTGGAGGACAAAAAGCAAAGTTAACTATAGAAAGCAGTAAAATGAAATGCAGTATTTATAGAAGGGAAATAATGAGGCTGTAACAGAAATTAATCAGCAGGACGGGGGATGTCAATGGGATGAGAAATGATAATAAATTAATCATGAAATCTATATAGGATAGAGAGAAAAAACAACAGATTAAAACTGGAATGAGAATGATAAGAAAATACTTTAAAATTTGTTGTAATTTTTCGAGATGATGTAGTCACTGTTGTTCAAAGTCTGGTTCTGGGGTTCAGTACATATCCAAATAAAATGGAATTGTGCTGGGAATCTTCGGGTTATGTTGTAATCCTCTGGGGAATGGTTTTTCCCCCCTGAAGCCTGTGACCATGTAGTTTAACCCTTCCTCCCTATCTTTCCTACTCCTGACCCTTATTGGCTCAGGTCCAGTTATCTCTCCTGGCCAAAAGACTAGATAAACCCGTTTCTTCCTTGTTCTCTCTCTCCCTGGAACCCTTCGAGAATAAAGCCTTGGACTGAATTTAGGGGTGAGAGCCTCTTTTGGGAAAATCTTTCACTCTGTCCCTTGAAATATTTTCCCTAAAGCCCCTGAGGTACTGAGCTAGCCCAGAGCCCAGGGAGCGGGCGAGGGGGAATATTTTAGGGCTAGACAATGAAATCATCCTCACTGTGGCCTCCAAAGCCTGGGGCTGCTCTGTGGGCACCTCTGCAGCCCCTGTGTGATCAGAGCTGACAGCAGGGGCTCAGCCCCTTGCTGCAGCCATGGCCTGACTCTCCTCAGCCTCCCGTTTCCTGCTTTCTCTGCATTCAAATCTCTGTGAAAGACTTGGAGGAATATCCCTATCTGTGAACCCACACTGTGTTTTTGTGCCAAAGCAGAGAGGATTAAATGCCCCTGTTGCATTTTCTTCACCCATTTTGGGACAACAACCCTCCCTGCTGAAGTGGGGTTTGTATTTCATGTGGTTGTTTCCTCCTTGTGCTCTGTATTGTTTATCAGTCTTTGAGGGCTGTTTAGCCTCCTGTTCTCATTTCCCAAAATCCAGTGGAAAACCTAGAGGGAAATGCTAGCATATAAACAGAAGTGTTAGCAAAGGTCTGCCTTCTGCTGCTTAAAAACCTGCTCTGAGTGATTTCCCTGGGAGCAGATCCTGAGTAGGTCAAGCCCCAGGTGGGAACCCAGCCTAGCCCTGAGTTACTCAGTGCTGGTTGTCCTTGCAAACAGCTTTAATAGTCCATCAAAAATATTCCCCTAAAAACATCCCCGTTTGAATCGTCCCTGCAGAGCACCTGGATAATGATTAAACTCTGCTTGTTCCTTCCTGTTGCTCTGGAATCCTTAGAAATGTTTAAATCCCTTAAATCTCCTGCCTTCCAAGCTTTTCATGGATACTCCACCTCTACTCCTTACTTGTTTTGATCTGCACTCCCTGCTTCTCTGAGCCTTTGGAAGTCTCTGCAAACACTGGGAAAGGCCCCCAAAATTTCAGGTGGAGCCTTGGAGGGTCTGTCAGGTGTACAGGAGGTGATCAGGAACTGAATCCTTTGAAAATGTCTTCTTGTAGCACAGATTGCAACACACAAAACCCTTGCAACCCACAAAAAGTGACTTCCATGCACATGTTGATATTTTTGTTTTCAGAACATAGGAGCTTCCTAGAGCTACTGAAATTTCTTTGCAGCTGCTGTCAAGGCTTTCTGTAAATCCTGAACTGAGAGTTATTTGGGTTATGTGTCTGGCAGTATTTGTCTGTGGAACAGCATCCTACTCACACGCAGTGCCTGCACAGCTCGTTTGTTTGCATAAATGTTACAAACAGAACTCAGGTAACTCCTCAGGAAAATCAAAGCAGATTTTGCTGATGACTGTTGAACGCATTTCCCTCCTGCTCACTACAGTTGTTTCATTCTTTTATCAGCAGTGACTCTGAGATCTGAGTGTTTTTCTGTAGCAGCTCTTAGAGATATGCAATGGAATGAATGATCCGAGTCCTTAAATAATTTATTTCCTAATCCTACAGTTTTTGAGGCTGGAGATCCAAAACTCTGCCAGGGAGGATGTGGGAAAGAGGGTGGATGATGTAGGATCCTTTTTCCTCTTCCAGGAGCTGCTCACTCCAGCAGCAGATTTTTCTTTTGATCCAGAGAAACCTCAAAACTCTGGTCAAGGAATATTGGCTCATCTGCTGCCTGGTTTGTGCTTGCTGGGGCAGAAAAGGAGCAGGGTGGCTCGAGAGGGATCCTTGGGAAAAGCAGCTGTGGCCGTGACACAAATCAGTCTGCCTCTTCAAAGTGCTTTGCCTTTGTGGCTTTCATGCCACCCAGAGCTGCATGATTGAATCTTCTGGATGGTTGCTGATGTGATGGGGTTCATTGCTCTGAACTCTGAGCTAACAGAGAAGGTTTCTCACATCTCAGTTGTTTCATGCTCTGTGTATGCTGATACCCACTTTCGAGGTGTTGGATTTTATAACTGACCCTTTGGAGAAGCTTACATTCCTCAAATTATCATTAAAATCAGTTTCCCATGGACTGCAGCTCTGTAACTTTCCCTTTCATTTGCTGTAGCTTTATAAAAAACCACCCTGCATTCCAGGCTCCCTCATTCCTTAGTCTCCTTTCCATGCATCTCTTAGGCTCTGGGAATTTGTATCTCTAGGAAGAACTTCCATCTCAATCCCAACAGGCTGCTAGCCCAGCTATGAGTGGGAATGAAGTTTTAGTGTTATTAACTTCCCTGGATGTGAGCTGGCAACAAAGCTAAACATTCACAAATGTTGTGGTGGAAGGTGGCCCTGCCCGTGCCAAGGGGGAGGTGCTGGATGAGCTTTAAGGTCCCTCCCCACCCAAACCATTCCATGATTCTGGGATATTTGAATTTGGATTTCCAGCTGCTGAGGAAATCTGTTGTGTTCCCACTGGTCCTGTGCAGGATCACAGAAGAGTTTGAGTTGGAAGAAACCTTCCAAAGGCCACCTAACCCACCCTTCCATGGCAGGAACACCTGCCACTATTGCAGGGTGATCCAACCTGGGCTTGGACACATTCAAGGATCCAGGGGCAGCCTCAGCTGCTCTGGAAATTCTGTTCCAGGACCTCTCCACCCTCAGTGTAAAAACCTTCTTGTGTCTGACCTAACCCAACCCTCCTGCAGGTAAAACCTTTCTCCCTTGTCCTGAGGGCACAGGGGCTGCTGAGAGCTGTGCCTCATCCTTCCTGCAGGCCCCTTCAGGTACAGGAATATGGCCCTGGAGCCTTCCCTTCTCCAGCTGAACATTCCCAGCTCTCAGCTTTTCCTCACTTCGAGAGGGGCTGCAGCCCTTGGGGCACCTTTGTGGCCTCCTTCCATCAATCCTGGATCTTTTTGATGAAGTTACATGAAAATCTGAAATGCTCCAGGCTCCCCTGGGGTCCCTCAGTGCCTCCTCAGAAATTCCCCTCAGGGGGTTGGCGTGTGGTGAGACTCAGGTATTTTTTTAGTTTTATTTTTTTACCACAGCCAATTTGATGAGGTTCCAAGAAGAGGAGCTGAACCCATTTGGGAACTTGACAAAAATTTTCAGCTGGTGGCACCAAGGACAAGGTTTTGCTGATGGAAGGGCTCGTGTTCTCCTGTGGAACTGGAGCTGCCCCAGCACTCAGCTCTCAGTAAAACCTGAGCTGGGTGCAGTCCCCTCAAACCATCCACATACCCTCCAGCAAGAGCTGCAGTGCTCCCAGCTCTGCATTCTTCAAGCATTTTCCAATCTGGCATTCTTCAAGCTAATTTTATTACCACTGGATGTGATTTTCAGAGAGTGACTTTTGATTGTGCCCCTGAGGAAGGCACTGGGGGTGTGCAGATCAGCCCTGCCTGCCCCAGGGCTGCTTTCCTGACTGCTCTGGGTTTAAATGATGGCAAAACAGATATCAATCCTAAAACCACCACATTTCTGTTGTTTTCATGCAACTAATTGTCCTTTTTATTTTTTTCTCCACAACTGATTTTGAAGATCTTTGGCAGCCCTGACAACAGCAGGATGTGGATGGGAGATGAGGGGGAGTGGATTCCTTCTGTCAGGGTCCTCCATCTTCCAGATTACCTAAAGAATTGATCAGGGCACTTTAAAAAAAAAAACAAAAAACAACAAACCCAAACATTTTCCAGCCTCTGGGCATGGATATTCAATGCTTATTTATTCATTTATTTATTCTGTAATAAAATAGTACTGTTCTCACAGACTAAGCTGTATGATCCATAAATACCCTTGTAAAATAGATTTGTAGCGTGTAACAGAATCCTTTAGAATATTCTGTGAAAATTCTTTTTTTGTTGTTGTTGTTGTTGATAGCACTTTCAGAACATTTACATCCTTCATCCTGACATTTTGAAATAGAACATTTTTTGCCTACAGAGGTAAGTTTACAGCATCATCACAGTATTATAGCTTGTTTAAAAATACATACAGCAGTACTGGTAATTGCAAGCAAGCTGTAGACTTGAGCAGGGGGCTGGTGGCAACTTCACATGGTTTCTACTTTATAAAACAATGACATTTATTAATATTACATCCATCACTTGGTTAGAAAAGATTACTTAGATGTGCTACTCACAATAAATCTGTCATTTCTCTGTGACATCACAGGACAGGCTATGGAAATAGAAACACACCATGATATGGGTGGTTTAAAAAGGATTAGATGCCTAATTTAAAAAAGGGGGTTAGGCCATCTCTTCCTTTGGGAATTTGAGTTCCATTAACACTGGATGTCCTCAATCCACTTGTGGGAATGCTGTGAGCTGCTCTCAGCACAACCCTGGTGTGAAGGGAGCGTTGAAATGTCAGCCTTGGCCCACGAGGAGCTCTCCAGGAGCAGCCCGGCAGCGCAGCTGGGAGCTCAGTCACTCCCAAGTCCAAGTGGATTCCAAGACCTTCAGCCCCTGAAGGGATCACTGCAGCACAGCTCCCCTGGTTTGGGATCCCCCAAATCTGCCTCTTCAGCTTCCAGTGGGTTTTCCAAGGAGTGAAAGCAACAGATAGAAATGGACTAGTTCAGTAATACACAGAAAGTTGTGGTTAGGGTTGGAATGGACCTAAAAACTCATCCCATTCCACCCCTGCCACGGCAGGGACACCTTCCACTACCCCAGGGTGATCCAGCCTGGCCTTGGACACTTCAAGGGATCCGTAGGCAGCCACAGCTTCTCTGGGAATCTGTGCCAGGGCCTCCCCACCCTCACAGGCACTGCCACAATTTGCCCAGCAAGGATTAAAATGGCTGAAGAGATTAAAAATACATCATTGCATTGGTTTTACTTTGCACAAATGAGACTAAATGTATAAATATATATATGTATAATAAAGCTGTAGGAAATCTCCAAACTGCTAACAACTCTTAGAAATGAGATAAAACAAGGATGTATTTGCTTGGAAATTTCAAATTTGCAGTTCTCTCACAATTTTCATTTCAAGAGTAATTCAAGAGTACTTCATGGTGGATCCTGGTTTTCTCTTTTTTATGAAACAAGTCCTGGTGTGCTTTGGCAAATGTTCTTTTCTTGGTCTCTCTGATACTCCTCTTGTGCTTTCTGCAGTCTTTTCCCTCTGAGTTTCCACTTGTGGAAGCAGTAGGTGATTAGGGATGTCATTACCAGGGAGAAGATGATGACCAGCACGATGATGAGGGCGATGGTGGACGAGAGGGACCCCTCCAGCTGCTCGCTCTCCGTGTCCCTGGTGGAGTTCACATCAGCAAAGTTCTCATAATCTGCTGAGGCCAAAAGTGCAGCTCCAGGAGCCTCCTTGAACTTGGGCCTCATTGGGACTCAGGAGCTGCTCTCAGAATGGCTGGAGAAGCAGAATTAGGGCTGCCCTGTCACCTGGGGCATGCAGGAGCCAGCTTTCCCCTGGGGTTCTGCAGGCATAGGGGAGACTCAGCACTGCAGTGTGGAGCCAGGCAGTGCAGCAACAGCAGCCTGTGGCACAGAATTTCCAGCACAGGTCAGCTTTATCCCAGGGGTTGAGGTCAGGAATGTGTTGCCTTCTTCATCAAGGCCCAGCCAGCTGCCAGTTTGGGATTCCTTGTTTTCTGCAAGAGATAATTGGAGAAAATCCAGTCAGTTTTCCAGTAGGGCAGAGCTTGTCCTGGGGCTGGAAGCAAAACAAGTGCTACAACAAGTGTAACTTTCTATCTGAGAAATTGTTTTCAGTGAAAGATTTTTTTTCTTTTCCGAAATATTCCCAGAAGAGAGGGAAATCGAAGGCCTGGTTTGTACATTACCCACATTAACAAAATCAGCTGCAAATGGGAATTCTCACATTAATGAAGGGGTTTAATTTCCCCTCTTCTATGCATCTGCTCTTGGACTGGGCTTGAATTTAGGGTTTTAATCCTCTGGAATTTTACTTATAGTGGAATTGAGGAGGTTTCCTCCTGATTGCAAATCTGGGATCTGGAGAAAGGTCCTGAAAAACCATCCCAGATTATTAGAGAGGTGAGTTCACCTGCAGGTACTGAGCTGAAAACTAGAATTTAACCTCCCCACCCTTCCACAATTCTGACGGAATTTCAAAGACTTTTAAGTCATTTGCCTTTGATATGTGCTGTGTGTGACAAATCCTAAAAAATTCACTTATCTGAGCAGTTCTGAAGTCCAAAGCCGCTCTGCCCTCCCCACTCCCTCCCTGATCCAAATCCCATTTTGGAGTTAAACCTGAGGAACAAGGCTGCTCTTCTCTTGATTCCTGCTTCCAATCGGGACAGGAGGATTTGCCCCAGGGTATTTTCCTCTGAGGAGCTGTAAGTATGTTCAGGGCTATTTATTTCAAATAACAGCTTGCTCCAAACCCCCTCCACCCTCCTCCCAAATGCTCGGAGGCCAAAATTAGGTTTCAGAGATCTTGGAGCATCATTGTTTGGAGATGCTCTGTTTGAGAGGATGCAGTTCATCCTCTTTATAGAAATAAAGTTCATCCCACTCAGGCTCACAGAGAACTGAGGGTCTCTTTTCTTAATTAACAGCACATTCTGATTAGTAATAACCACTGTTTATATAGCTCAGCATTCTGTTGGTGCTAAAAGATGTAAATAACAGTTCCTGCCAGTTTGGAACAATATGCTCACAGAGTCAGAGGGAAATGGAGATTTTCAGGGAAGTTTAGAACTCGAGATTTGCTGTGGTTGAGGGAGAGCTGATTGAAAGCTCATTTCACATAAGGGACCGAGTGCAACGTGGCCCATCTTTGATGAATGTCTACGAGTGGCACTGCTGGCAAGTCATGCATCAGGAGGGGGTGACAAGAGAATATTTTAGTGCTCCTTGGCCATAGATTCTACATCTCTCTCAAGTAGCCTGAAGAAAGAAACTGCAATAAAAGCACTTGAGAAGCTGAGCAATGCCCCTCTGATTGATGGAGCAGCCAAGTGTCCCTGGAAGTCCAGGAGGGGGGGAAAGTCTCAGGTCTGGGGGAAATCTGATCTTGTCATACTTGCCTTAACCTGGATCTCATCTCATCTGTGTCCACAGCTGTCACATTCCTGGGGGAGGAGAAAACAAAGGGACAGTGATAATGCAGCTGGTTCTGTGCTGGTGTCACTGCCCCATCAGTGCAGGGAGGTGGAATTTCAAAACCAAAGCAGGAATGCTTTTAAATCTCAAATCTGCAAAGCTCTGCTTGTGCTTCAGCTGCATTTGGGGGAAGGAAACGGCTTTTCTGGGCAAATCCCAACAACCTCAGGGGTCTGTTGGTGGCTGTGCTGGGAACTCTGGAGTGATTGTGACCAAGTCCATGGGTGACACAGCAGTGCCACCCCTGCTCCCGTGGGTGACAGAGCAGTGCCACCACTGCTCCCGTGGGTGACAGCGCAGTGCCACCCCTGCTCCCGTGGGTGACAGAACACTGCCACCACTGCTCCCATGGGTGATACAGCAGTGCCACCCCCACTGCCGTGGGTGACAGAACACTGCCACCACTGCTCCCATGGGTGATACAGCAGTGCCACCCCTGCTCCTGTGGGTGACAGCGCAGTGCCCCCCCTGCTCCCGTGGGTGACAGAACACTGCCGCCACTGCTCCCATGGGTGATACAGCAGTGCCACCCCTGCTGCCTGAGGGCCAGGAATGCTCCTTGCTGCTGCTCAGGTATGGACTGGGGAAGCAGACTGGAGAGCAAAGGGTGACAGACACCCCAAAACCTGCCAGCCATGGCTGGAGGCCTCTCCTGGTGTGTGCCCAGGCAGGAGCAGTGCCAAGGATGCTGCCAGGGAAAAGCTCTTTCCTAGGAATCCGTGGGTGGGTGTGGATGTGAGGGCTGGTGGCACAGGGGCTGCTGGGGTGAAGGAGCTGCTCCTGACACAGTTCCAGCCTGGAAGGGAAGCAGGCAGGGCTGGCAGTGGTGGCTGTGCTCCAGAGGAGCCTCTCCAGGCTGGAGAAGCCAAGAGGAACCCGGTGAGATTGAGGGATTCAGGCTTTGGAACGATCAGCTCACATCCCGTCCGCTGGAATCTCGCTGGCAGCACATCCTCAGGAGGACACTTCCCATTAAAATCCCCCAAACCTCTTCCTTTTCCACGCTTTAACTCAATGCCAGCAGGAGAGAATAAATAAAGCTGAGATTGTTTGGTTGGGTTTGTGTGAGTCATGAGCCTTCAGTGGCTTTGGCCTGAGCATTGCAAACGTTGCAATCGGGAGCTCAGGGCTGGGCACATTTCATTCCCATTAAAATATGTTAGAAAGATTCATGTACGGACAAAAATAATGTGATTTTTTTTTTTAATCTGGAAATTTTGTTAGAATAAACTTCTTGTGCAAGCACATTAGAATATCTGGAAGTTGAATTCATTTTTAAAGCTTTTAATTAAATAATAATGTTTTACTCTGGTACTTATACAAGCTCAGGCTCTTGGTGTAGCATGTCCTTGCCTTGGGATGGACTTTCCGACCCTAGCTCATGTTTCCTTGTCTTTTTTAGCAAGTTATAAAGTGAAGTACAACGCAGTACAAGATGGAGAGGACAAAATCTGCTCCTTGATTTGTAATATCCTTAGGAGAGGCATTGTCTTCCCTTTGTTCTCCAAGTTTGACCTTTGAGGACCTCAGAGAGAAATAGATTTTTGAGGGTTTTTTACAGCTTTTGAGGGTGGAAAGTAAGAGAGGGTTGGATGCAATTTATATGAGAGGAACAAAGGAAATGACAGTAAAAAACCCCAGTGTCTCAAGATGAATTCAGGTTATTGGCATCTGTCAAATACTGAATTACTGAAAAGAGATAAGAATGTTCATCAACAGTTTTTTTATTTCCCTGAGAGCCCTCCCTTTTATGAGAGCAAACCTTGCCTCTGTTTGCCAGACTTGGTAATACTGATGTTATCAGTGTTACATTCAAGACAGAAATTATGATTTGAATTGTATTCCTAAACATAAATAAATAAAATTTTTAAAAAAATCAAAATACTGTGTAGAAGATCAGACTGAAGTTTTATTGAATATGGTTTGGGGCTTTTATATAGTTGGGAGAAGTCTGGTTTTCATTTCAGTCAGAGTGACTGAGTTCAGTGAATGTCTGGAATGTTCAGGTTTATTGGAAGGATGAAGGGCAGGAATCCCACGTGAGCTGCTGCAGCTGCCTGGCTCCAAAGGGAAGCTGATGGCACATCCCTGACCCCTGGGATAACTCCCACTTCCTGATGGGGCTGATAAAGAACGGCTGATAAGGACATCAAACCGAACAGTGAGGAAAAGGATCAGCCCTGCTCTTGAAGGAACACAAAACCAGCTTTCCAAAGGAAAGGTGACTGCCCTGAAACCACAATATAAAAAAATCTCTTTGATAGCAGGGGAACCTTGGGTTCTGTCTTTGTGTCTCATGTCCTCATCCCTCCACTCACCACGCTCTTCCCAATGTTGAATTGCTCCCTGCATTTATGTAACCCTAAATATATATTGATTTTTCTAACATCGTTTCAGGCTTTCTTTCTTCCCTTTTGCCTTCAGCTTCCTTGTAAATCTCCTCGCTGCCTTTCAAATTGCCTCTTCCATTTTAATTGCATTAGGGAAGAATGCAGCTCCTCTCTCTGCATTTGCATCTTTCTGATGTGAAAACATTGGGATGAAAGGTGTCCCTCATGCTTAAACCTGATATGGAAACGCTCTTTCTCCTCCTCCCCCAGAGCTGGGGAGCGAGACATCAACTCCAACACTTGAGCTCAGATAAAAGGCACAGTGGGAGTGGGAGCACTGCAAGGGGGACAAGGAGGAGGAAAGGAGAGGAGGAAGGGATGGGAGAAGGCAGAAAATGCTTGGAAAAACACAATGAGATGTTTTAGCCTTGCTGCATCTTCTATAAACTCATAGGAACAAAAGGCTAGGCTTTAAGAGTATTTAAAATAGGTCCATGAATATATATGCCTTTCTTTTTGGATGCTTAAAATACTTTTGGAAATCGCTGGGTTTCAAGCCTCCAAAGTGCTGCTCAGTTTAATTCCTGGAGCTTCTGTGTCCTTTGGGGTGTGTGCTGCTCCCATGCACTGTATCTGTAGTGTCACCAGGCTTGTGGGTGTTCAACACCGCAGACTTACCTGCAAAGTCCTCACGTTCAACCTCTTTGTGCCTCTTTCTCTTGTATTGCCAATCTCCAAAGAGGAAACACGATCTGTGCTCCATTTTTCCGTGTGGTCACCCCTAGAAACGTCACTTGCATGAACCCCTTGTGATTGCACCCAGTGCTAGAACTGGCACCTTAGAGAAAGGTTGGAGCAAGCCCATTAATCTTTTAATTAAGTGTACAAAACTCTAGCCCTGCTTTTATCCCAGTGAACAAGAATTCTCTGCTCTTCACTGTTGTTCAGCGTGTTCTGTCTTCGTTATTCTTGAAGAAGAGAAAAAGGCTGGGAGTTTTGGGATCACTCATTCTGGCCCTGGCCAGATCCACAAGCCAGGGGAAAGCTGTGTTCCTATAAAAGGATCAACGTCCTGATTCTCCTGGGAGCTGTAAAAGGATCAATATCTGGTGGGATCCTGATTCTCCTGGGAGCTGTAAAAGGATCAATATCTGGTGGGATCCTGATTCTCCTGGGAGCTGCCCTGGGCTCGGATAACTTTGTGTACAACAAACCCAGGTAATTTTAGAGCAGAACCTGATCCCGTTTTCCCTCTGCCTTGAGAGATCCTGAGCAAAACAATCCCGTGCCACTGCTCAGGACATTTTTGGGGTCCAGAGGAGCTGCCGTGGGCAGGGGCTGTGCTCAGCAGGGTCATAAATACAAGGTGCTGCCTTCCTGGGGTTTTGTTTGACAGAGGACCCAGGTGAGGCTAATTCTGGTTTTAGTTTTAATCAAGCAATCCCTGAGGTGTAGATTAATTAAAGCCACAGGTCTGTTTGGCTTTAGACTCTCCCTGAAGCTGATTTCTATCCTACTGATTTTATTGGTGGCCTCTGACAGTTTAATGTGTTAATTTAGCCTAAGTGTGATTTGATAAACACCAGCAGCTTTCAGGGTGTGATCACAGCCTCCTTGTCACGGCCTGTTTTGGCAAATCTGAGCTTTGGTCTGTGCAAAGTCCAAATCCTCACAGAATGGCTCCTGTTTCCAGGAACAAACTGCACCTAGGTCATGGACAGGCTGAGCAATTGATGGATTCCCTCCTTCAAACAGCTACTGCAAGGTACCTGGCATATTTTAACCTTCTTGTCCAAGAGAGGTGAGGAAAGTTTATTATCCTGAGTACCGGAATCCTTGGGTGAGTGGTGAAAGTTTATTGTCCTGACCACTGGAATGCTTGGATGCCATTTTTAGGGTGGCTTTAAACCTCCATGAAAAGCTCCCCAGAGGTGTGAGGGCTGAGCTGGCACAAACATGTGAGGAAGAGACATTGGGGTTTATTCTTTTCACAGCCATAATTGTTATTATTATTATTATTATTATTTCTATCTAGGAAAGAGTCTGGATTTTTTCCCTTTTAAGCCTGGAGAACAGTGCTGTATCCAGGTGTCCCCTGAGCATGTTCCTTCCACGTGTTCCCTTCCAAAGAGGCTTCACTGCCTCCTAAAAGCTCTGCTGAGGTTGTTTTCCTCCAAGCATCACCACTGTCTCTGCTTTTGGAGGGTGGATTTTCCTGAGCAGCCATTCCTGCCACAGGAGCAGGCTTCCAACCCCAGCTCAAGGGTGCACCCTGCAAAGTGGGGATTCTTTGTCCCTTTGGAATTATATTTTGTGGTTCACTCATTGCTGGTTTAGTTCAGACTCATTTTTTATGCTGCTCTTCCCCTCCAAAATCAGGGGCAGTTCTGTCCTGTGGTTACAGAGGCAGCCTGGGAATTTCCCCTTGGTCCAGATTTCAGACATTTTTCTGTGCAAACACAAACCCTGGAGTGAGCAGTCCCCAAACCTACACTGAGCTTAAATTGCTCAGTGATTTTTTTCCCCCCCATTTGCTGTTTTCAGGCTCAATTTGCCCCAAAGTTACAGGATTTTTGGAGCCAGGACAAGTGGTGCAGGTACAGGTGGATGATTAATTGTTGAGTTAGAAGGGAAATGAAAACTGAAAGCTGTTTAGAGCTGAATTCAAATAAAACCCCCAAACCTAAGAACCCTCATAAAATATAACCTTAAGCCCATCAATGGTCTTTTTGTTCAATTCTCATTCTGTGTGCAGGTGAAGGAGGGTTTTACTTCTGGCCTAATTGTGAAGGGATGAACAAATTTGGTCTGGTTTTGTGTCCCTGTTTAATCTCTCCTTTCCAATTTTCTCCTGCCAGCCATGAGCAAGGAAAGCCAAAGCTGGGACACTGCAGCCTTTATCTTGGATCTAAAATCTGACTGAAACTTCTGGGATAGATTTCTTTTAAAAAAAAATATATTGCAAAGAGCAAGAGATTGTTTGAACATTCCAGTTTTCATCCATCTCCTTTCAAAAGAAAACTCTCCTGCTGTTGATGAGCAGGCCCAGTCTAGGACTGCAATGAATTCACTACTCGGGGAATTTCACCTTTAAATTGTGCAGGAAGAGAAGAAGTTAAAGGGTGGGAGGGAGCAGGGGCTGGGAGGGGGAGTGATGAGTGTCAGTTTAGAGGCAGCTGCTTTGTCTGTACATTTCTGGAAGAAAATCGCATTTCTCTTCCCGCAGCACAGACCAGGAATAGTTTCTGTGGGATTTGGGAGTTGCAGGTGAGCAGGAGCACCCTGCCCTCCTGTCCCCATCGGCAGCCCCGGGGCTGGGCTGGTGCGCAGTGAACCGGTCCCAGCAGCGAGGCTGAAGGAGGCCAGGAGGGGATGAAGGCTTGGGGCGTTCGGTGCTTACAGCACTGCCCTTCCCTGGAGCTTCCAACCCCATTCCCGACGGGAAAAGTGGTGCGGCTTCAGGGAATGTGTTGGAGATGGCCACGGCAGCGCCGCCGGGGCTGGGAGGGGACGGGGGCAGCCCCGGGGGGCTCAGCTGCAGGCACAGCAGCGGGACAGGCTGGGGGTGCAGGAATGGGAAGGCTCAGGGATCCCTGGAGCCCCGGGATGGGGAGGAGGGGCCGGTGCGGCCAGGGGTGCCCGGCACAGCTTTGGGAGTATCGGGATGCAGCTCCTGGGGAAGGGCCGGGAGTGCGGAGCTCTGGCAGCCGGGGCAGGAGGGTCACCCACCCCGGAGGGTCACACCTGCCACACCTGGGGGCAGAGCGCGACCCCAGCGGGGACCACGAGCGGCCTCGGGCCGGGCTGGGGGCAGCGGGGCGGGCAGGGCGGCCCTGGAGCCCGGCAGGGACCGTGTTGGTGCCACCCGCTGGGACCGTGTCGGTGCCACCCGCTGGGACCGTGTCGGTGCCAGCCTGGCCCGTGGCTGTCCTGGTGCCGTGCCATCCTGCACCCCAGTGCCGTGCCGTGCCAGCCTGCACACCGCTCCCACGCTGCCCGGCGCGGTGCCGTGCTGTGCCGTGCCAGCCTGGCACGCAGCGATCTCCGCGCCGTGCCAGGCAGGTACCGCGCTGCCCGGCGCCGTGCCGTGCCGTGCCAGCCTGCCCCGCTGCTGCCGTGCCTTTCAGCCTGCACGTTGGTACCACGCTGCCCGGGTGCTGTGCCGTGCCAACCCCGCGCCAGCCGTGCCAGTCTTGCCCACGGGGATCACGGTGCCGTGCCACCCTGAACGCTGATACCGTGCCAGCTTGCACACCGGTGCCGTGCCGTGCCAGCCGTGCTCCCCGCGGGGGCTGCGGGGCCGGGATGCAGCGGAGCATCCCCGGGCACTGCCGCAGGCGCTGCCCGTGCCTGGCCACCGCTCGCCGGGAATCAGCTCCAGAGGCGCAGCCCTCCGGGAAGGGGCACCGTGCCCTGCGGACAGCGGGAAGGGCACAGGGCCGGGGCCATTTCGGAATCGCCCCCGCTGTCCCCTCCCTCCCTCCCTCCCTCCCGCACCTCCAGCCCCGCGGCTCCGCACA
>VWYN01000019.1:114695-136919 GCA_013400075.1 Hippolais icterina | reverse complement strand
CAGCCCGGGCAGGGAGCCCCGAGCCCGGCCCGCGGTGCCCCGAGCCCGGCGGGGCTGGCTGGCGGTGCCGCAGCTGCAGCGAGGGTGGGAGCGCTCCACACCCCCTCGGCAGCACCATCTGAGCCCAGCCGAATTTGTCAACTTTATTTAGGGGGAAGAATGGATCACATGGGGAGCCTCACCGAGCGGGGAGGAGCGTGGCGGTGCGGAATCAGGTCACTGGCAGAAACCCGAGTTAGTCACGGCCAGCGGCAGCGGCGGTGAGAGGCAGAGGGAGCAGCCTGAGACAAAGGCAGGGGAGCTGATGGGAATTCAGCGCTGCCGCTTCCTCCCCTTATCTGGCCATTAAGCGGGGTAATTTCGCGCTCCTTTTATCAGGTGAGTTTTCCTAATCAAGTACGAAATAGAGTGGAATGCGAAAGAAATGTTTTCAGCCTCCGAGTGCTTTTGAGCACATTCATCCTGTCGAGCATCTCCACAGCTTTTCCTTTTCCCATTTCTGTCCTGCTGTGTATTGATCCAGCCCCAGAGAAATGGGTGCTACAGACCCATTCCAAAGCACCACACCCAATAGTCCAGGTGGAATATTTGCCAAATCTTTAATTTGCATCTCCTGCTCAGACAAAGGCTGGAGGCTGCTCCATCCTTGTCCCACTGGCTGAGGAATCCTTGTGGGACTGGGTTTCTGCAGCTCCTTTTCCTGCTATTTCTCTTTCATTAATGGCTAGAAAAGCTCCCAAGCACAGGTAACACAAAATTTGTCCCCTGCTTGCTGCCAGGACACAGCAGGATCCGTGTGACTTTTAATATCATTGTTTATTTCATCACCACACATTCCCAAAAAGCTGTGATGGGTTTGGGTTACTCAGAGGCCAGAATTCAAGCGTGGATTCTGAAGTGTGGATCCCTAAATACACACGCATCTTGTGAAGGAGTGGGCCTGACTTTTATAGGTGCTAAGCAACTGTTCTTGTGCATTTCCATCTGCCTTGGAGTCACATCCCACCCTCTCCACCTTCCTCATGTCCACACTTTGAGACAGAAATGAGCTTTGGAAAGTAGGCTGGCTCCTTCCTCTGCTGCCAGGAGCTGTCTGCCCAAAGGAAACTCCATCCTGCCCCACAGAAAATCCATCCTAAAGCAGGACAGCCGATGGAAGGGAGCTGGGAACCAGGGGAATGGCACTGATGTGTCCAGGGAGGATAAACACCCAGGGGAGGGTGTCTGCTGCAGCCAAGAACGGCTCAAGCAGCCATGGAACAAGTGGCAGCTGCCTACAGAGGGACTTTCCTTCCTTCAGCTTGCAGAAAATCATCCAGCCTTGGCACTTAAAGGCTGGAACAGTCAAAATGTTGATTCTTGGCAACTTCTTAATGAAGCCTCTGGATTAGAGAGGGTGTAAATGAGGATATCACTCCAGGAAAACAAGCCTCACATCAGCGAGCACCCAAAGGCAAAGCTGAGCCCCTGGTGAGCAGAATTTCCCATTCCTTGTTTTCCTGTCCCCAAAAAAAGGGGGAAGCTGTCCCAGGCTCCTGTTTCCCATGGCTCCCAGAGGATGCAGGAGTGCAGCTGCTGCTGCTGGGGTGAGAATTCAGCCCTGGCTGGGTCTCTGTGGGGCAAATGCAGGGAAAGCTCCTGGCAGCTTTGCTCCAACCCCGCACTGTGGGAGAGGGGAGATTTCCCCAGGGAAACCTGGGCCTGGTGGCCCGGACACTGAGCTCGGGGTGGAACTTGCATTTGGCCTGAATTTCAGCATTTTTCATCCCTCTGCTCAGCAGCTCCAGGTGTTTGGGGGTATTTTGTGACAATCTCTCTGCATGGCCAGGTATGAGCAGGGCTGCCAAAGGCTTTTACAGCCCTGCTCACCCCTTGTTCAGATTTCATCCCCAAGTTTATTCCTCCTTGCTGACTGAAGTTTTCTGTCTCCTGCATTTCATGAAACTTTCCTTTTATATTTTTATACACTGCTTCTTGCTGAAGTGTCTGATGTCAAGGGAAAAATCTATATATAATGTGTGTCTAAATGCATATTTATATAAATTCACCCATATACATATGCAAAGACCTGGGAATGCAAATTCCTCCCTGTTTGCATTGGTGCAAGGGGACTTTTTCCTCTGCTTTTATTACATTTCACTCTCCCCAACACTTTGCCAATGAGCTAAGCCCATAAGGAACGTCTGAAAAGATTCTAATATATTTTTATGCTACATTTAAGCTTTTCTTCAAATGCTTGCTCTTAATCCACTATGACTAATCCCCTCACATTCCTCACACTATCAGATCCGCCACTTCCTGAACCTCCTCTATTTCAAGGCTTGCAACAGGTCAGGAATTGTATCAATAATTTAAAGATTGTGGCTCTCAGGGAGCTGTTGAACAGGGACAGTGTTGATGTGGCCCAGCTCTGTCACCTCCAGGAAAACTTACCATTCCCAGAAAATCAGGAAATACTTGATTTCAGTAAGACTTTAGGAAGGAATTCTGGGTTGTGAGGGTGGGGAGGCCCTGAAATAGAATTCCCAGGGAAGCTGTGGCTGCCCTGGATCCCTGGAAGTGTCCAAGGCCAGGCTGAAGCAGCCTGGGATAATGGAAGGTGTCCCTGGATGCAGGTGGGTGATCCAAGGAGATCATTCCCAGGGAAATGTTGTTTTTCCCATGTCCTCACTGTTGCCAAGGCGCTCTTCTCAGGCAGGGATTGGAGCAGGTTCCTCAACTTTTGTGGGTCCCCATCTCCTCTTGGAGCAGAGAGTCAGGAATGTGACTCTTCCCAATCCCAGCTGAGCAGGGAGGCACTAAAACCAGAATTATTAAAAGCAAAGTTTCGCATCAACGCCAGGCCATCAAATTCTCCTCAATGGATAAAGTTACAAATATTGACTGCAGGAAGGGCAAAATTTAGAGGCAAACAGAGTGAGATGAAAGCTCCTCATGCAGAAAGTTTGTGTGGGGTTATTGCTCCCTTCCATCCTCTGTGGAAGGTTTGGCTTTATTGGCAGAGATAAAATTGACTTAATAAAAAAATCAGTTAAGAGCTCATAATGTAAAACTGGCTTAGCCAGCACTGCTGATCTATCAGTCTCACTCATTTTAATTGCATTCAGCCTGATTGTGAAATGTGGAATGAGGTCTGAGATTTCCCAGGCATTGCTGGAATTCTCAGGCTGCTCCCCTATCTCTGAAATGGCTCCTGAGGAAAACTGACAGCTCCTGAATTCTTTATTCCAGGAAGGAGGCAGGCAAGGGGGCTGTGGAAGGAGCACAGAAAATACATAAACCTGAGGGAGGAAGTCAGAAATTCCTAATTATTCTGATATTTGGGGAGAGGAAGGAGAAATCCAGAGGAATTGAAAGATGTTACAGATGATATTAATGGACAGAAACGCTGCTGCACAGGGCACAGAATTCCCCCATGGAATTCCTTGCTGCAGGTGAGCTCTGAGGGTGAAAGCCTTGAAGGATTCCTGGGCAGGAGCCTCGTTGTGTCCCTGTGGGGATGGGAGCACCCAGAATTATCAGCAGCGCCTTTGGTTGTGGCCTGGGGCTGTAACTCAGCCCATGCAAAGAGGAAATTCCCTTTGGGGACAGAGTTCCCGGGTTCCTTTTGCTCTGTGTGTGTGACAGCAGGTTCAAAGCAGCTGGGGGTGACAGTGTCAGGAGCTGGGGCTGCACAAACCTCGGATCCTGTGCAGAGACTTTTGTTTCCTCACCGTGGAACACCCCTGGGTCGTGTCTGCTGCCTGAGGAGGAAATCCAACACCACAGAAAGAGAAATCTGGGTTTTTCCCCCGAGGTCAGCTCCTTCTGTGCAAATCCACATAAACCCCCACTCCTGGTGACTGGAGAGCTGATGGGTTTCCTTTGCCAGGTCAAAAACCTCCTGGAAAAAGCTTGGCTCAAAGGATGAGCATCCTGGAGAGGTGGGGTGGAGTGCAGGGAGGACAGCCAGGCCTTGTAGTGCTGGCGTGCAAAGCTCTGGGCTGCTGGGGAGGCCCCTGAAATGACCCTGGAATCCCAGGATGATCCCTGGAATGGTTCTTTGAAATGACCCTGGAATCCCAGGATGATCCCTGGAATGGTTCTTTGAAATGACCCTGAGGAATCCCAGGATTATCCCTGCCAGCACTCCTCCTGGCATTCCTAGAATTTCCTTTCATTCCCTCCTGTGGCAGGGGGAGCTGGATGGGCGTTCAGGTCCCTTCCCACCCAGCCTGATTTGGGATTCTGTGACAGAAACCCCTGTGTTTTCCACTTTCCTGTGCATCCATCCCTGCTCTCTCCTCCCTCAGCTCTCATTCCCACTGCCAGTGTCCCTCATTCTGTCCTGCTGTCCCCATTCCTGCTGAAGCCAAACTGGATATCTCAAATTAATCAACACTTTTACAACACAGCAACTCCCTAAAATTTTTTTCACCAGTCCGTCAAGATGAAGTTGGGACAATAAATAAATTAAAAATGCATTTGTAATGTGAACCTTGGAAAAACCAGGAATAAATTAACAATGTGTGCTCAGAGCAGAACCTCAGTTTGGTGAAGAAAAGTGGGTTAAACTAAGCAGAGAGGAAACAATCTTGTTCTGCCATAAAACATTCAATCAGGGAGGTGTTCAGCTGTTTCTGAGTAACCCCTGAGGAGGGAAGGATCCCACCAGAAATGGGCTGCACAACACGAGGAAACAGAGCTGGAATTGTTATTTATTAATTTAGAATCCTCCATCGAGCCAGGCCAGGGTCCTGCAGGAAAAGCAGCAGGTGTGAGTGGAGGTGGCACTGGAGATTCCAGCTCGGACTGCACCTGAATCCCAGGATTTCTGACCTCAGGGATACTCGCCTGAGCATTTTCCACGGGGTTTTTTAAGCTGCAGTATTGTGTGTTAGGTACAGAAATGTTGCTTTGGAATGGAGCTGGGTGGGTTTTCACACTCCTGCTGTCAGGGCTCTGAGGGAGAGGCAGCTGGTGTGCTAAAACAAGGGCTGGACTTTGGAACAGTGCAGGGTTAGGAGCTGCGGGGTTGGAGGCAGGGATTGACACAAATGTCAGCTTCCCTGGCTGCTGCTCCCCTCCCACGGCTCCCCCCACTCTGTTTTCTGGAGCAAAGTGTAAACATTTGCTGGGAGGTGTTTGGTGGCTCTGCTGTCACTGACTCCATGGGTTCTCTGATGTTCTTCCTAAATACAAATTTGGGGTCTGCTGCCAGCTCAGTGTGGGGCTGAGAGTCAGACTGGTGGGACTGGGGAGGGGGCCTGGGTGAACTGGGCTGTGTTTGGGCCAGGACAGAGCCCAGCTCCCACCCTGGGAGCCCTGTGGGGCTGAAAAAAGGCAAAACACCAATGTTTGTGTTCATCATTAACATGGGCAGGTGTGTGCTGGGCTGCAGGGAACAGGGCTGCTAAATAGGAACTTGTGGGGTTTCATTTTGAAACAAATGAGGTTTTAATCCATCTCTTTAGTTAAGGAAATTGTTATCTTGGAGTCCTTGTGCTCTGTTTATTCAGAGTGTAAATGAAAAGTGATTCTTTTCTCTAAATCTCCTAATCTTGACACAAAAGCAAAAGCAATTGGTTTAACCCCCTGAGGAAGACCAGGAGATGTAACACTGCAGCAAGGCCTGGAAATCAATGATTAATGCTTTAGGGGTTTTAATTAATCTCCCATTTAATAATGGGGGATCAAAGAGCTTCTCCAGGGCCACTCCTGGCACTGGAATACAAGTTGATCAGGAGTGGGAAGAGCCAAGGAGGAATGTTTTGCCCAGAACCCAGCAGTGGTTATCTGGTTAAATCTGTGGGGTTGAAGGTTTGCCTTCCTCATCATCTCTGAAACCTCCCAGGGCCTAAAGGGGCTCCAGGAGATCTGGAGAGGGACTGGGGACAAGGGATGGAGGGACAGGACACAGGGAATGGCTTCCCACTGCCACAGGGCAGGGATGGATGGGAGATTGGGCAGGAATTGTTCCCTGGCAGGGTGGGCAGGCCCTGGCACAGGGGGCCCAGAGCAGCTGTGGCTGCCCCTGGATCCCTGGCAGTGCCCAAGGCCAGGCTGGACATTGGAGCGGCCTGGGACAGTGGGAGGTGTCCCTGCCCAGGGCAGTAGATGGTGTTTACAGTCCCTTCCCACCCAAAGCATCCCATGACTCCATGAGAAGTTTTCCTGGAAGCATCCCCAGCTTTATCCCCTCACACCCATGACGGTGACATCCCCGTGACAGCTTTACTGGAACGGGCTGGGCTGGGGCAGCGCTGCTCCCTGCTCTGGGACAATCACCCCAGACATTCCTTTCCGGGTGTTCTCTGGGCACTGGGGATGTTTCCCCTCCCAGTTCCTGTGGAACAGGGCCCAGGCAGTCGATCCCTGACTGCTGCAGCAGCCTTGGGGCTGTCTCACACCCTGAGACAGGAACTGCAGCCAGAGGCAACTGGAATATGAAGGGATGAGGTTTGGAGAGTCCCAGACTGCCTGTGTGACCTCAGGATGATCTGGGGGCACAAATATCCCAAAAAAAGAGCTGTTCTTGGGAGGGGCTGGCACCCTGAGCCGTGTCCTTCCCGGGGGGGTTCACAAAGAGCTCCCACGTGGATTTGGAAGCGATGAGGAACAGCTCTGATGGAGCAACAACGGTCAGGCTCTGCCAGCAGCACCAGCACGAGCCCTCCCCAATATTTCCCCTGCTCTGCCTCATTTCCAGGCACAAAATGGAATCAGTGTGGAGTTTCTCCCTGGGGAAGAGGCAGTGGCTGGGGGCTGCTGATGGATGTTGGGAACAGATGGAGCTGAACTCCCTGA
Source organism: Hippolais icterina (assembly GCA_013400075.1). Lineage (NCBI taxonomy): Eukaryota > Metazoa > Chordata > Aves > Passeriformes > Sylviidae > Hippolais > Hippolais icterina. Next base: position 130,133 of record VWYN01000019.1, on the reverse strand, counting down.
GGAAGCTGCACCTCACTTTGAGGAGGATTCCACTGCTGCTCCAGGCTGTGCTGGCAGGGCTGGGGCTGTGCCCGGGGTCCCTCAGCCACCCCCAGTGGCACCCCATGCTCTGGGGGGGCTTTTCAGGACCAGGGGACATTTTCACCCCCCACTCCTGTGAGTCACCAGGTGCTGAGGTGAGGAAGGAGCCAGCTGATCCTGTTCTTACTCACTCCTGGCTTAAGGAGACTGTTCCTGTTCCTTTGCTCCATCCACTCTGTTCTTCCCAAAACACAATTTCCTCTGAGCTTTTCTGAAATTGGATTTCAATTGACCAATGGCTCCAGGAGCTACAGAGCCGTGGAATGGGGTTTTTTTTGGAAGGGACCTTAAAGCTCTTCCAGTTCCACCTCTGTAATGACAATTTCAGGATTATAAAATTCACACAATGGTTTGGGCTGGGAGGGACCTTAAAGCCCATCCAGTGCCACCCCTGCCATGGGCAGGGACACCTCCCACTGTCCCAGGCTGCTCCAAACCCCAATGTCCAACCTGGCCTTGGGCACTGCCAGGGATCCAGGGGCAAATCCCACCTCTGTGGGCAGCCCTATGGAAACAGAACTGAAAACACAAAATGGGCTAAACCTGGGCACTACTGAGGGAGTCCTGCATTCCTGATCCCCCCTGGGAGTCTCTGTGTCCCTCCTGCTGTGGATCTGAGCTGCAGCAGGATTTTTGTGCCTGTCACCCTCAGAGTCACGGCAAGCACGATGAGTTTTTGCTCCCTTTCTGCTTTGTTTTTGTTCTGTTTTGTTTCTCTCGACAGCTGTTTGATAACTTTTGTGTTACTGTTTGGATACCAAGCTTCAGTGCTGAGGTTTTTTTTATTCCCAAGCACTCGCTGGGAATAAAAATACACTTTTTATCTGCTGTGTGTGCACGTGGCTTGGGCTGTGGATTCACAATTCTGGGGAGGAAAAAAGTCCTTTCACAGCTGGAGTCACTTGTGAGGGGTTTCTTGGCTGGTTTGTGGCTCTCTCAGTTGTTCCCTTTCACAGGGCCCAGCCGAGGCTGGCACAGCCCAGCTGCCCTTGGCTCTGCTGGCACACCCAGCTCGTGTCCAGTGCTGTCCCCAGCACTCCCAGGGCCTTTCCCAATTTTCCAGCCCCTTTTCCTGGAGCATTCCTTGGGCTTGTTGTGACCTGGCTGCAGAACTTGGCATCATCTCACTCCAAGGTGGGATTTTAAATTCTTTTCATTTTAGCACTCCAAACCTTTTTGCAGCTGCACCTGGACTAGAAAAACAAAAAATCACTTTTTTGCTGGTGTAGCTACTCAGGAGATCTCAGATACCTCTGTCACACAGGAACAGGGAAAGCTGTGTGATGCCCAAGCCCCTGTGTCAGCAAATCCCAGGTTTTGTGGTGTTTGCTTTCCCCCAGAGCAGTTTGATTGGATTTGTCCAAAACAGCTTTCCTTCCCCTGGAGCTCTGTGCCAGCCAGGGAGGCTGAAATCCTGCCTCAGCAAACGGTGCAGGGCTGACCTCAGGAATGCTCTCTCCTGAAAAAACCTGGAAAATGAGTTTATACTTGAGAGTTTTGCTGACTTTGATATCACTGAGCTCCACAGTTCTGCCAAAAGTGGGATTAGTGCCAGCAAAAGGAGCCCTTGGACAGCTGGGAATTGGCCTGAGATTCCCACAAAAGGCCTGGTGTCACCGTGAAATTGTGTGGGCTACTCCTGATAGCTGCTAATATGTAGCTATCCCATTGTTATTAATTATGAGTTCTACTGATAATAATAATTAAAATACATACTAATATGATGAGACTGCGATAAATGCTTTCCAAAGGCTTTCTCAGAATGTACCCAGAGAAGACAAATCTCCTTTTTCAGAGTATTTTTGGAAGGAGAAGCGACACTGAGGAATTTCATCCAAACGTGCTGTGAGCTGGGATGCAGATCCAGCACTTTGCAGGGAAAGCTCCTGCAAACAAAAGTTAACGGTTCAAAAAAAATTTCCTGTCAAAATGCCACTTCTCAGGAGGCTGTGCCAACCTTCTGGTTTGAGATTCATTAGGAGCTAAGGAGAGGTTTAAGATTTATTAGGAGCTAAGGAAGGCTCCATCCTGACAGAGCAGCACACGCAGAGTTCAGGGCCAGCATCTGCTGGGCACCTGAAATAAATCACCTCCAAATTCACCTCCTGGACCCCAAAGCAGCCCTGCTGAGCAGCTCAGGCACTGCTCGTATTTCCCAGTGCAGGAGGAACAAGCCTTGCAGCAGATCAAAGCTCTGCTTCCTCCTGCCCCTCTCCAAATTAACTCCCTGGACACTAATTGGCATCTCCTCGGTGCTCGGAGCTGCTTCCAAGGAGCTGCAAACAAATGAACTCTTAACCAAGTCAGGGAGAGCTGGTTCCTGGAAACACAGGAGCAAAGCACAGAGCTGGGAAAAACCAAGGTGCAAACAACTCCTAATAACTCTGAAAGAGAGAATTGAACTGTGGAGAGAATTAAACTGTGGAGAGAGCAGCCCTGCCATATCCTGATTAGTTAAAGAGAGGGAGGTGCAGCTGTTCGGATTTCACAGAGGAAAACAGTGGGAACAGCCTGGAATTGGCTTGGGAGGTTTAAGGAAGTTCCAGCCCAAAGCTGAGACAGGACCAGGTGGATCTGTCCCTCCTGGGACTGAGCTGGCTCTGCCTGGCTCACCAAGGGGCAGCAGAACCCATCCCTGCTTTTCCTTTCCCAACAGGGAGCTGGGATTTGGGATTTGGCCTTTCCAAAGCCTGGGCAGAGCCGTCCCTTGGCTGCTCACCTGCCTGGGCTGAGGTGCACCCAGCTCACCTGTGCCAAAGGAGATTCCAGCCAGTGCCTCCCTGCTGGAACCCTGGGCACTGAGAATTCTGAACTTTCTGTGCTGCCAGGCACTGACCCCCAAGCAAACACTGCACTGACCTGATGCTGTGGAAAAGGCTTCCAAAATTGAGTGACAGCACTGGGATTGTGGGTGTGGGGTTTGAATAGAAGTGTGTGATATCACATGGTGGGAAGCTTAGAGTTTAAGGTTTTAGAATATAGTAATATATATATAGGCAAGCTGGAGGTTTTGGGCCAGAGGCCAGTCCTTCTTTTTCACGTTCTTCTTCGTGGCTCTGGGTGGTATTTTGTAATTGGGTAGAAAAGTGTTCATTGCAGGCCACGGGTTGGTTATTGGGTTAAAAGTAAAAATAATTGAGGGGTCATTTCATAATTGGACAGTTTATCCTAAAAGGCCTTGTAGAGAGAGAGAGAGAGAGACAGCTCCATTTTCAGTTTGTTAGCTGGAAGTGCTGTAGAACTCATAGCTTTTAAGACTGTAACATAGATAAGAATTAATAAACATCTGAGTCTGAACACGAAACACCATCTTGAGCATTTAATCCCAACTCTGGGAAAAAGAAGAGAAAATGCAACACCTCCTGTCCTGCCCATCCCTGTTGGACACATCCCTTTGTTCCTGTGCTCCCCAGATTTGAGGGCTCCCTTCCCTTTCCCCATGCCCTTGCCCGGGAAGCCATCTCAGGAGCTGGAGTGGTTTCTCCTGTCCTGCCTTCCCTCCTCATCCTGCTCCTTGTCTCTGCTCCCTCTAGTGTTCCCAGGCAGCTGCTGGCTCTCCTGATCTGCCGCTGAATTTTGGATTTCTTTTCCCTGCATTTCACAGCTGGGAATGCCATCAGCTTTCCTGTCCCCCTTTGGAGAGGAACCAGAGCAGAGTCTGCAACCTCCACTTCCCCTCCTTGTGCCAGCACCTGAGGCCAACTCCGAATCCATCTGACTTCCAGTTTTGATGATTTCCAAGTCATTAACTCATTCTCAGCTCACGGTTTGGGGATTTCTTTCCCAACCATTAAAGTTCCTTTCTAATTCAGGGAGCTGGAAGTTTAATGGGATGTGACGCCCGGGATTAGAGCCACCAGATTTTGGTGCCATTCCAACAACATACATTGCACTGAGTTCACTTTAGACCCAGTCTAAGTTTGATTAAACCTACAAAAGCTTTTGGAGCCATGAGATGTTGCCTGGAAATCAGAAAATGCAAAAGGGGACTGGAGATCCATGTTGGAATCACAGAATCGCTGCTGCAGAGGGAACGTGGAATTAAAAACACCTCACAAAGAGATTGCTTCCAGAGTTCTGACTGAAATGTAACTCTTTAATGAACTCTAAATTGTGTGCTCTTTGATATAAATATTCCATTTGCATGAGAATATCTGGAAAAGAGCTTTGGGTGTTTCCAATGCTCAGCCAGCACCACCAGCACGGTCACCACCAACCCCTGTCCTCCAGCACCACATCCACGGTTTTTGAACACTTCCAGGGATGAGAACTCCAGCCCTGCCCTGGGCTTGGTCATCCAGGGACAAGGATTTCTCTGCCTTCGGAAGAACAGGGAAGTGGAAGAGTTTCCCTCACACAGGGATGTGTTCCACAGGCTCGGGGAGTGGGTGAGTGACAGCTGAAGGCTGAGCCGCGGTGAGCAGCACAGCTAATTACCACCTAATCTAATTAGCACCTCCCTCAGCTCACCCCTCCACCCAGCCGCTTCCTGAAGTCTGTTTTTTGGGATTTTTGTCAGCCAGCCTTCGGCTGCAGCACGGCTTTGTCCTCCATGTGCCCATCCTGCCCGGAGTGGGACCCAGCAGGATGGAAAAGGAGCTGGTTCCAGTGGGATTCGGGTCTCCAGCACCTCCCCCTGCCCTCAGCCTGGTGTCCACAGGGAAATGGAGCAGGTGATGCCATTCCCCAGCTAATCCTAAAGATTTCTCTACAGGAATACTGGGATTGTTGCTCCCAACTCAGTTCCTTGGTTGGAAACCCAGCATTTTTCCCAAAATCCCCAAATCTGCCCCCATCTGGCAGCCAGCAGCTGAGGGCACGGGCACCTTCCCCTTCTGCCTGGGTGCCTGGGGTAGCTCTGAGGTGTTGCTCAGGGATTTTTAGTGCTGGAGTTCCTGCAGGGCCAGGAAAGGGGTTTGTGCCCTATTATCCATGCAGGAAAAAGCAGAAGTTCCATGAACTCCTTGGACACTGCACTGCAGGAACATCCTGGGAGTGGGGATCCATAGGGGGATTGATTCCCAATTAATTCTGTCAGAAACACTCCAGCTACCCCAAACCACCTCCAAGGAACTCACCCAACCCTTCCAAAAACAAACCTGGAGATGTCCAAGGCCTCCCTGTGCCCTGGGCGTGTCACTCATGGGAATGTCCCTCTCTGCTTTCCCTGCTTTGGGCCAGAATTGCTTCCAGAACGATAAACCTGGAGGGAAATGCTTCCACCTGGCAAAGCGAGGCTGTTCCAACATCATCCTTCTATTTGTTCCATGAGGAATTTCAACGTTTTGGTTTTCTGCTCCAGTCAGGGCAGGAGGAAAGTTTAGGCAGGAAAAAAAAAAAATCTGAAGCTGAATCAGATCTTAAGCCTGCATTTAAAATGGATCCCATTAAAAGAACAACAACAACAAAATTCCAGAAAAGAATAAAAAAATCCCAGTTGTCCTTCTGATCTCCCTCTGCTGCATCCCTGTCCTCCCATCCACTCTTCCCATCACCTTCCCTTGCTCTGCTCCAATTATAGATCCCTCCAGGCAGGGACCTGCCAGTGTTTCTGTCAGGGAAGTGCCAAGCCCGTCCACGATGCTTTACAAATAATCACAGGGAACACATATTTTGTGAAATATTGAAGCTAATCCTGTTAAAAAAAATGCAATCTTTCTGCCATATCAGACAGGATGAAATGTCAGTGTGCCATCCTTCCTAAATTAACATCCTTCCCTCTGTCACTCTTGCTTTGGCACATGGGAGCCCAGGATCCATCTCCTCCTTCCCACAGGGAAGAATTTGGTGTTAAGTCTGAGACACAAACTTGGACAAAATTGAACGTCTGAGGCGGGTAAGAATAAGGGAAAATCATCTCAAATCTTCTTTCGCTGCCTTTGTTTGCTGCCCTTTAACTCTTCATTCCCTGAAATCACTCAAAATACCTGGAGGACGAGGCACCCTTGTGAGAACAAGGTTGGACAGGACAGTGATGGGATGGAGAGAGATGAGAGATCTCTGGAGTCAGGGCTGGTTTTGGAGCGTGCAGTTTATTGCACAGGGCGTGGGTGAAAGGGCCCTGCTATGAGCTGCCAGCCACAGCTCAGAGCAGAGAGAGAGTGAGGAGGAAGGAGAGAGCGAAGAAGAAGAGGAGCAAGAGAAGAGAGCCAAGTTCCCATTACAATCCATTAAATCCTCTTCTATACTGAATATTCTGATTTTCACTGACCAATCTAGCACAAGATACAAATCCTATAGCATTTACATGCAGCCTATAAGAATCATTACAATACCATCCTGTGTTATATTTTAAACCCTAAAAACGACTCTTTGGACCCCTCCTGCCAAGCTAGCAGGGTCTGCTCTGACCCTTGGGCTCTTGGTAAGGAGAAGGGCATTGTTTAATCAATTAATTTAATTGTTTAACCTTCAGCCGGCCATACCATTGTTTTCCAGTTGTTCAGTAACTAAAGCTCGGCATCTTAGACATCGAAACTTGCCTTCAACTCTACTTCACTTACAGGTTTCATATTCTCAAAATCTAAGCAGTCATATTTATAAGGCTTTCCTGTTTCATCTTCCCCAACACACCATGTTAAAGGCTGCAGAATTCTCCCTGTTTTCCCTTGGCTTTTCCAGGACCTGAGCACATCAGGAACCTTGCAGCCCATTCCAATGCTTGACAGCCCTTTCCACGAAAGAATTATTCCCAATCTCCAACCTGAGCCTTTCCTGGCACAGCTTGAGGAGCAGAGGAATCCACTAATGGGAAGGGTCCCATGGAGTTGGGAACTCGGAGGAGTTTCAGTGCCCAGGAAGGTTTTCAGTGCCCCTTGAGATGGGCTGGGATTGAGCAGGTGCTCCTGGGGGCTGAGCTGCTCCAGCTCTAAGGTCTCACTCCAAGAGCACTCTGACTTTATTTCCAGGCTGAAAATCGTGCCTGGAATTTACGTGGCCAACGCGGATCTCGAGGATTTGAGGTGACAGCTGGGAAAGAAATCTGCTGCTAAAATTGCCTTGGAGGTTATTTCCCTCTTTCTGTCATCTCTCTCACTTAATTAAGAGCCCAGCCTTCTCCTGGCCTGGAATTGAATTATTTGCTTTCACCTCCAATCTGCCTGAGGTGGAGTGAACTCCACTGGAGCTGGCAAACACAAACCAGTCGCATCTCCACAGGGTTAAGGGATAGAATTTTGTTTCTCTCAACCTCTTTTGAGCAGAAAGTTGGGACTTGCCCCATCTGCCTGACCCTTCTTGCTCCTTTCTTGACTCTTGAATTGTTTTGGGGAGCAGAAGGTTCAGGGCTGTGCCCCCGAAGCAGCTCAGGCTGTGTGAACACAGCAACTTGCTGCAAATTGAATCTTGCAGAAGATTCTATTTCTGTATTTAAAAAGGAGCTGAAATGCCAGTGGTGATGTAATGTTCATTTACATTTAGAGTCTGTTTCTATTTATTTTTTGCTCCTATTAACTGCATCTTGATTTCAACAGTTTGGGGTTGGGTGGGTTTTTTTTATCCACTGAGGCTCTCTTTGCCAAGAACAGCTCATTTTTTACCTAAAGCCTGCTAGGTTTTGTGCCTTATTCTGTCCATAAATGAAGAAGAATGACAGGTAGAAGGGGAAATGGATGTTTCCTCCCCAAGGGAAGGCTCCTAAATTTGATTGGAGGTATTTCTCTAGGAACTGCTGCCTCTGATTGCCACTGGAATGGCTCTGGAAGGAGCTTGGAGGGGATCATTCACCTCGGGTCAGCCCTGGATATGCAGAGCTGGGGAGATGCTTTGAGGTTGAGAGATTTCCTGTGCCATCTTCCATAAACATGAGGAGAGATGGGTTAAAAATACCTGCAGAGCTCTGATGTGCAGCCTGTGGCTCCTGGCTGCCAGTGCAGCTCCAGTCAAGGGATTTCTCAGCCCAGGACCAGGAGAAAAAGGCAGAAAATCCTGGAATCACAGGGCTGGTGATGCTGGAAAAGACCTTTAAGATCATTAAGTCCAAGCGTCAGCCACCACCATGGTAACATTAATCCATGTATTTATGCCTTGGATTGAGAGCTGTAATATTGCAGGTTGATTTTCCTTGATCTCCTTCAGTTTCTGGGCACACTTTTGTTGATTCAGCCTTCTGGGGTGCCTTTCATTTATGTTGTTCAAAGGTTTTGGGGATCGTTTCCTTCCTTAGTGTTTCATTTGTTTTCCAAAGGGATAAATATTCCAGTGTGGCTTTTTTAAACTGGGCAGAATTGGAGGCGTCACTGGCAGCAAGAATTAAACCACAAGAGTTCAGCTCTGCCTTCAGAGTGAGCAGGGCCTGAAGGATATTGAAGGATTTCATTGTTTCTATGGCTATAAAATCCTTGGAAAATATAACCCAGCAGCTCTCTCAGTGCTCTTGCTCAGCAGAACTGCAAAGAAAGGCTCTCAAACCCTTTATTTATGGGGTTGTTGAACAAGGAGAATGCAAAATTAAGGAGAGGCTCAGAATCCATCCCGGAGCTGCTTTGCCCCCAGCAAATCCTGTATTTCACAGCTCAGAGCCTAAAAATGCCCCAAAAACCCAAACCAGGGGAGAGCTCTGATTCATTTTCCCCTCAGGTGGAAGTTTAAGGTTGTCCAGGTAAGTCCAGCTCATCTAAAGCTCAGGAAATGTGCAGAGAAACATCCTGGAATCAATTCTGTCCTCAAGGCTGGGCCTAACTCTCCTGTCAGGTGTAGCTGGGCTTGGTTTCTCCTGAAGGATGGAGCTCAACTCCTTGACAAGATCAGGAGATAGGCCAGGCCCAAATCTGTGTGGGCAGGCAGAGCTGGAGCTGCCAGGTGCTCCTGGCAGGGCTGTGCAGTTCCAGCTGTCCTTGGAGTGATGAACGAGTGGGAAATGCAGATTAACACAGGCAGGGATGGGAGGAGAAGCTGATTTATCTCCCCTTATTTTAGAACTGATTTATTTCCCTCTATTTCAGAGCTGATTTATTTCCCCCTGAGGTTTCGGTGGATCAGCTCAGTTTGGAACAAACTCCAGGTAAGAGAAGGGCAGTGAGAGAGCAGGAATATTCCTGACACATCCCAGGTGTGCTGGCTGTGTCCTCTGTGGGTTGTGCAGATCCAGGGAACCTCTGGCTCTATTTTCCACAGCCTTGGGGGTCTTTTTTCACCCCACCTTGCACAGTCATTCCTTTATTCCCTATTTCATGATTTTAGAATCTCTCTTTATCCCCACAGTATGAGGGAACAGAAGGAATTCAGTCCTGGAACCATCTCAGAATATCTTTATCACGTTCTCCTCTTTTGTCAAATTCTTATTTTTTCCCCAGTTTCTCATTTCATTGGTTTGAAACTGAAGCTATTTAGAGCCTTCCCTTTTTCCCTTGCTTCTCTAAATATATTGTAGGGCTGCTTGAAGGGTTAAGGAAACACACAGACATCTCCTTATGGGGAAAATGGGGAAACACAGCCCAGCCTCCTGCTTCTCTCTTTCCTCACAGCCACACATTTTGATTTTGTCATTATTGTCTGGTCATTGTGGGGAAACAGAATGAAAACAGGCAAAAGAGAGCAAATCAATATGCTCCAAACCCACTTTAAAAAAAATTAAGTTATTTAATATGGCCATAGGAACTGGCAGTTGTAGGAGAGGAGGGTTCTCATATTATAAATGTTTAGAAAACTGGGAATCTGCTTCCCTTCACACTTCCAGCAGTCCCCGTGGACAATTAGCAGTTGTATTTATTACATCCCTCATTTCCTCATTTGTGTCTCATTCAGGGATGATTTTCATCAACAATTGGGGTTTTGCTTTCCTGGCCAACAGAGCTAAGGGAGTATAAATATAAATATAAATATAAATATAAATATAAATATAAATATAAGTGATTGCTCACAGTCTGTGGGTGTTACACACTGAAAATCTCCACTCTGGGATGCACAAGAGCTGCTGGATTTGGGATTTCTGGGGGAGTTCCAGCAGGGTCACTCCAGGTGAGTGAATTCCAGGGATCTGGGCAGACTGCTCCCACCTCAGTGCTCCCCTCATTCCAGAGCCATGGAAATGGCAGAATTGAAGGAATCTCTGCTGGATATTGATTCCCACTGAACCTTCAGAGTTCTCCCCTGTGGGTAAAAAAATGACAGAACCACAGAATTCCAGCCTGGATGGGGTTGGAAGGAGCTCAAATCTCACCCTGTCCCCTCCCTGCCCTGGGCAGGGACACCTCCACATTCCCAGGCTGCTCCAAACCCTCAGAGTTTTAGGAGAATGCAGAAGTTTGATGAATCCATCTGGGGAGCAGAGTGAAAAAGCAGAATCAGCTTCCAGAGCCTAAAGGGGCTCCAGGAGAGCTGCAGAGGGACTGGGGACAAGGGATTCAGGGACAGGACACGGGGAATGGCTTCCCAGTGCCAGAGGGCAGGGATGGATGGGAGATTGGGCAGGAATTGTTCCCTGGGAGGGTGGGCAGGCCCTGGCACAGGGTGCCCAGAGCAGCTGTGGCTGCCCCTGGATCCCTGGCAGTGCCCAAGGCCAGGCTGGAGCACCCTGGGACAGTGGGAGGGGTCTCTGGAAGGTTCTGAAAAGGACACAGGTGGTTTCTTTTTGTTTTGGGCTTTCTTTTCTTTTGTTCTGGGCTTGAGGCATTTTGTGAACCAGCAAGGAAGGGTTGGACAAATCCCATGGAGCTCAGAATTAACAATAAGAGTTCTGTCATTGGGAATTCTCTGGCCGAGGCCGGCAGCCAGGACCTGCTGTAAGAGACAGGGATTTCAATGCAATCACTCCTGCCTTACACTCAGGTGCCAGAATTTGGCCCAAAGAGCCTGGCAGAAGCTGCTGGATCACTTTTGCTGAGTGGAATGGAGCTGTCAGGCTCTGCTCAGGGGGTGCTGCCATCAGCCCCATGGAACATTCCCTGCACTCTCTGACTAATTCCTAAGCAAGACCAATTGAATTCCAGAGCAATTCACTGGCTAAGAAAGAGCCAAATTTCTTGTCAGGATAATGGGGGGAAGAAAGAACCTGGCAGGAGGGGGCAGTCTGGCAGGTTTCTTTGGCCAGGAGAGTCCCAAATATGACAAGCGAACCAAAATTCCCTAAAGAACCATAAATAAGGAACTGAATCCTTCACTCCAGGCTCCTCTGCTCAAGACCTGCTGCTGGTGTGTGTTTGAAAACCAAGCTCCATCCTCCCAACATCAAAATAGTTTTAGAGCCCCGAGCCATGAGCTGCTGAAGAACACAGAAATAATGTTGTTATTGGAGCTGTGCTAATTCCATCTCGTGTCATTACCCTACTAAATCTGGGGAAAAAGGATTGTTAAAGGACGGGGGTTGTTCTTTAGGGGGAGCGTGTTTGTGTGGGTTTATTGTTGCTGGAGTTTTAAACGTTATGGATGATGTTGGTAAACTCATAATAAGTGGAAAGTGGGTTTACTTCTGGTTTTACTTCTTCCCCTGCAGCTCTTGCAATTATTAAAATCCAGAGGTTACAGTGTAATTTGTTAAAATCTCTTCTGAGCATTGCAGAAGGAATTATTCCAAGTGATTCAGACCTGCTGAGGCTGGAGGAGCTTTTCAGAAATGTTTGGGAGTGTTTGAGCGAATCTGGGAAGGCATTGCTTAAATAACGAGCTGCTAATTGCAAATTTAGGGATCGGGACCAGGAATTTTGGCCGTTTTCTGGAAACTGCCTCCCCTTCCTTCATTCCTGTCTCCCGTGGGAGGTGGTTTATCCAGAGGATGGATCACCAAACCCTTGGCTGTTGGTTACTCTGACTTCAGGTTCCCAGTTTGCCAAACCAAAAGGTGTTGCTGGGGTGAGGAGGTGAAAATCCCTCGGTGCGGAAAGGTTAAAGATCAGTGGGAATGAGCTCTGGAATTTGGGAATAACAGAGTCCTTTAGCATCGTCATACATTTCTTGGAAACCCAGCCCTTCCTCTCCACCCCTAAAAACAAACCAGAGCCTTCCAAACAGAAACATTCCTTGAGCTGGTTTGGGAGAGGATTTCAGGATGGTGAGGAAAAAATCATGAGATTTCTCTAATTCATGCTCCCTGCAGGCTCTGGACATGTGTGAGCACAAGGAACCCCAAAATCCACGTGAGCTTCTCTTTGGGCATCTTCCATGGCCCCTTTGGGGTCGGGAGGGACCTGCAGGGATCAGGAGGGGACACCAGGGGCCTCCCCACAGCCCCTGGCCCTGCAGGATCCAGTTACTGCACAATCCATCACCTCCAGAGAATTTGGGAGATGCCCATAGTGAACCCCCTGAATTCATGATTCCGTCTCATCCAGGCTGGGTAAGTCACAGATGCCCTAAATGTGATTTTAATTGTGATTTATGCAACTCATCCCATTCAGACTTATGGGGTTTGGGGTGTTTTTGATGGGAGGGGAAGGACCAAAAGGGGATTTTACCTTGGCCAAAGCTGTTCTCACACCCTGGGAAGATGATGCTGAACTAACTCAGTTTCAGGGGATATTTTCCAGGATTTGCTCCCTGTTTCTGGCAGATTTTCCCATGGGACAGCTCCAGTACTTTGATGAGTGAGAAGCTGCATTTTCCAGTAAAATTTTAGGGGTTGGTCTGAGAGTTTTGCTCCTCAGCAAGAAGGATTGAACTTCAACCCTGGAACATCAGTCTGTGGTTTTTAAAGATAAATGTGAATCACATGAAGAGATTTGACCTAAAAGGTCTTGGGGAATTCCCTATCCAATAATCAAAGCTGAAATGTGAAATTTACTGCTTAAAAAAAGTTTCAGTTGTACACTGAAGATCAAGTGGTGTGCTAAAATATTTTCTTAAGGAAAAAGAAAAATAAATAGAAAAAGGAAGAAGAGGAGAAAGAAAGAGAAAAAAATGGAAAAGAGAAAGGGAAAGAAAAGGGAAAGAGAAAGGGAAAGAAAAGGGAAAGAGAAAGGGAGAGAAAAGGAAAAGAGAAAGGGAAAGAGAAGGAATAGACAAAAGGAAAGAGAAAGAGAAAGGGAAAGAAAAGGGAAAGAGAAAGGGAGAGAAAAGGAAAAGAGAAAGGGAAAGAGAAGGAATAGACAAAAGGAAAGAGAAAGAGAAAGGGAAAGAAAAGGGAAAGAGAAAGGGAGAGAAAAGGAAAAGAGAAAGGGAAAGAAAATGAAAAGAGAAAGGGAAAGAGAAGGAATAGACAAAAGGAAAGAGAAAGGGAAAGAAAAGGGAAAGAAAAGGGAAAATTAAATGTAAAATAAAATAAAAACTAAAATAAAGTAAAAACAGAAAAAGAAGCAAAGAAAAAAAAAACAAAGAAAGAAAATGAGAAAGAGAAAGAAAAAAGATGAAAAGAAAAGGAACAAGAAGGTGGTAAAAATGGTGCTTAAGTGTTATAGAATCTCATTTAAATTAAATTAGAAGTTTATGTTTGCTCTAGAGATGGAACCAAGGGTAAGAAATGGTGCTAGGTGACAGGATTTTCTGAGTGATCCCTGGTGAACTGGATAAAATAATGGAGCAGAAAGGCATTTTAGGGGATATCACCAGAAACTCCTCCAGAAGGAGGAAAAAATCCTGACTAAATTCCAGCCGTAGGATGTTGTGAGGTGTTCCTGCCTCAGCTCCGTTGCTCTGCTCTGGGCTGTGGGATTGGACAGAGCCAGCCCTGCAGTGCCTAGAGATTCATTAAAAAGGGATTTTTTCACTAAAAAGCACTAAATGCCTCTTTTGGTGACGTGCTGGGACCCCTGATCCCAGCTGTGGCCAGCTGCACAGAGCAGCTCCTGCACAGCTTCTTCCTTCTGCTGCCTGTGCTCATTCCTGGCTTGGAAAACCCTTCCCAGACCCAGCAACCTCTTCCCAGGCCTGACCCTGATCCCGCTGCTTTTCCCAGAGACAGGAACAGAAATTGTCCGGGTTTTGCCATTTACTGCTCAGCAGTGACAAAAATGTCCCGGTCACCAGCAGTGTCACAGTGAGTGCCACACTGCCTGCAGCACGGGGACCTCTGGCTGCCACTGAGCAAATTCTCACTCTTCCAGGATGGAGGGAGGGGTGGAGGGATGGAGGGATGGATGGATGCAAGCACTGATCCCTGCGCTGACAGCCACACCTGTGAGGTGCAGCCTGCTCCAGCAGAGCATTTGGGCACATGAGTGATTTGCCTGATCTCTCCTACCTCTCCCAATTATTCTGTTTTACATGTGCAGGGAGTTAATTTTCTCTCTGTGACTAATTTTCTATTCTGATTTTTCTATTTCTAGAAACATCCATTCTCTGGGCTGGAATTACACATTTCCCTGTCCCTGGGCCAGGCCCGGGAGCTGGGTTGTTTCTTCTCAGCACCCTGTGTGGCTTTTCCCAAGGCATTTCCTTTTTTCAGGCTATTCTTTGGGATGGAATTCGTGCCTCATTTCAGCCCTCTCAGGGCGCTGCTGTGCTGGACCTGCTGGAAAAGCTGCAGCCCATGGACAGGGTCACTTGGGCAGGGTTGAAAACTGGCTGATAGCCAGCCCAGGGAGGGGTGGGAATGTGGGAACGGTGCCATATCCAGTTGGGACCAGCCTGGTGGCCCCCAGGGATCAGCACTGAGCCCAGTCCCGTTAATATCTTTATTGATGACTTGGGTTTGGGGATAATCATCAGTAAATTCACAGATGGCACCAAGCTGGGTGGGATGTGGATCTGCTGGAGGGCAGGGAGGCTCTGCAGAGGGATCAGGACAGGCTGGATCCATGGGGTGACACCAGAAGTGTGGGTGTCAGCAAGGCCAAGTGCCCGGTACTGCCCTTGCGTCTCCATGAAATGCTCCAGGCTGGGGGAAGAGAGGCTGGAAAACTGGGCAAGGCCCTGGGGGGCTGGGGACAGTGGCTGGACACGAGCCCAGGTGTGCCCAGACGACCAAAGCCAAGGGCACCTTGTGTGTGACAGCAGGAGCAGGGCAGTGCCCGTCCCTGTGCTGGCACTGCGGGGGCACCTCAGTGCTGGGGACAGCTCTGGGACACTCTGCGCAAGACCTGGAGGGGCTGGAGCGTGTCCAGGGCAGGGAACGGGGCTGGGAAGGGGCTGGAGCAGCAGGAGAGGCTGAGGGAGCTGGGCAAGGGGCTCAGACTGGAGCAAAGGAGGCTCAGGGGGGCCCTTGTGGCTCTGCACAACTCCCTGACAGGAGGAGACAGCCGGGGGGGGCCGGGCTCTGCTCCCAGGGAACAGAGGGAGAGGGAACGGCCTCAGGCTGGGCCGGCGGAGGGGCAGGGCGGACAGCAGCAAGAATTTCCTCACGGAAAGGGTGCTCAGGCCTCGGAACTGCCCAGTGGGGTTTGGAGTCCCCATCCCTGGAGGGGTCCAAGGAACGCCTGGAGGTGGCACCCAGCGCTCTGGGCTGGTGCCAAGGCGGGGATGGGTCACAGGTTGGATTTGATAACCCCG
>VWYN01000019.1:96183-110266 GCA_013400075.1 Hippolais icterina | reverse complement strand
CCCATCGCCGCCGCAGGTACCGGGGCGCGGCTCGGCCCGGGGGGCGCGGGCGCTGCGGGGCCCGGTGGGACCGGGGCGGCTGCGGGGAATCCCGGGGGAATTCTGTGGAACGGGCTGCGGAGAATCCGGGGGAGATCCTGGGGAAGGGGCTGCCGGGAATCCCGGGGGAATCCTGGGGAAGGGGCTGCGGGATATCCCGGGGGAATGGAAGGACATCCCGGGAGAAGGGGCTACGGGGAATCCAGAGGAAAGGGGCTGCGGAACATCCCGGGAAAGGGGGATTTCGGGAATCCCGGAGGTTTCCCGGTGGCAGCGGGAGTTCCCCATGGCCCGGAGCAGGGGGAGGGGAGCTGGGGCTGTGTCAGCGCTTCCCCGGTACCGGGGGCGGGATTGGGATTGGGATTGGCGAGCAGAGCCCGTGCGTGTGGAAAGCAGCGATACAAGGTGGGCTTCTCTTGGCAGGTGTGTGATGCCAAGCACAGCCATGAAGAAAAAGGTAAGGACGGGAAGGAGGATCCTGTGTTTTCCTTCCCCATCCCCATCCATGAACGCCGTTTGTTGTATCCATCCCTCAGGCTGGGGCTCTGGTGCCTCGGAAGCCTCTTGGAATCAGCGCTGCATCCTCTGCTGGAAGTACCAGGCGTTAAAACCGGCTTTAATCCTGGCCTGGGCGTGGGCTGGGTCCATGCAGAGCCTTCCCCGGCAGTTGCTGTTCCCCAGGCGCTGCTGGGCTGTTGCAAAACCTTCTCTGCAAAACCCTGTGCACAGCCCTGCTCAGGGAGGAGGATCTGCTCCCAGCCCTTTCCTGTCCCTGGGGCACCCTCCCAAGGTGTCCCAGGAGCCCCAAATTCACTCAGGGCTCCCAGGAGGATGAAATTTAACACATGGGGAAGGAGCAGCAGCTCTGGGAATTGCAGGAGTGGGTGTATTCCAGCAGGAGCAGATCCAGAGCTCTTAAAGGAATATCTGGCTGCCTTTCCATGGTGAGGTGGGGTTGGGTTCCCTGCCTGGCTCTACGTGCTGCTGTCTGACCCCTTTGCAAGGCCTCTGCAGCCCAAACTTTGGGAATTGGGGCTGCTTTGGGCCATGCCTCTGAGAGGGATTGAGTTTCTGCTTGGGATTTTGTGCTGGTGCTGTGAAATAAGAGCTTTGCTGTTCTCTGGGATCAGCTCAGGGGGCAGGACAGGACAGGGCAGCATCCTGGGGTGGCCTGCCCAGCCTTCCTGCATGTGGAACAGCCAGGAATACTCCTCGTTGCCAAATTCTGGAGCCTGTGGGCAGCTTCCCTCTGGCCAGGGTGCTCCCAGCCCGGAGCTGCTGCAGGAATGACCTGAGCAGGCAGGAATGGGGAATTCTGCCTTGGTTTTGTACCCAGGCAGCTCCTGCCCTGCTGTTGCAGGGTGAGGGTGGGAGGCTGGGCAGGCACTCACTGGGCTGTTCTCCTGAAATCCCTCCTGGATGGGAGACTTGCAAGGCTGCTGCCAAAAGCTGGATTTGGCTTTGTAACTGGAACTTGTTTAACAGCTGGGTTTTGTGAGCAAGGCTGTGTTGGCTGCCACTGATGGGTTTGTTTTGTTTAATTTTTATTTTTAGATCACAATGTAAAGCCTTGCCTGGTGTGACTGTCTCTGGTGTGACTGTCTCCCCTCATCCCCACCCCCAGCATTCCCTATTTTTTGGCTGCCTCTTCTTTCCTCTGAGGTCTGCAGGGATGGGACATCATGGAGCCAAGAGTCCCCTCTGGACAGGCATCACTGGAGTCAGAAAGATTGTCCCCTGCTCTGGGAACCCTGACCTGGGCTGTCTCATCTGCTTTTCCCTTTTTTTTTTTTTTGTGTTCTTGCACCTGAAACTGGGAATGTCCCCGGCATTTGGGGAAAAGAAAACCATATTGTGGGAAGAGCAGTATTAGAAGATCTTTAAGGTCCCTCCCAACCTTGTCTGGTTAGGACAAAGTGTTTGGGGTGGAAAAGCAGGGAGTGAGGGGTTGTTTCTGGTCTGGAGGGGTTGAGACAAAGCTGTTCCTCATCTTTAAAGTCCTTTGGTGCCACCAAACCAGGTGGGAGGGGTGGGGAATGGGGCGGCAGCTCCCGCTTTTCTCAAGTCCTGTCCATGTTTTTTGAGAGAAGAGACCATGGCCCAGGGACCAGGGACAGCAGGGAGGTGGGATGACCTTGGCCCAGTGACCAAGGGCAGGAGGGTTGGGATGTCTGTTCTGCTTCCCATGTGCTCCCCTCTCCTGGTGCACTCCCAGCTGGAATGTGCCAGTCCTGTGTTTAGTGGCTTTGGCAGTAAGATGTCAGGGAGCTGGGAAGGACTCAGTGATCTGTGGGAGCTCATTTTTCCTTCTCTCCCTCTCTGCAGGTGCTGCTGATGGGTAAAAGTGGGTCTGGGAAGACCAGCATGAGATCCATCATCTTTGCCAACTACATCGCCCGGGACACGCGGCGCCTGGGGGCCACGAGTACGGAATTCCCAGCCCCATTCCCAGATCCCAGAGCTCCAACCCCCTCATTAGAGGGGCGGGGCCGTTCCCTGCAGCGATCCCTGGGTCGGGTGTGTCCCTGCAGGTCCTCCCAGCTGCCACACCCCGCTGGGAGCCTCGGGATCAGCTGGGGACAGGCAGGAAGTGGAGGGAAGGGAAAGGCAGCACTGGGAAAGGCAGCACTGTTGCTGCTTTATTGTCCAACTTTTATCCTTAACTCCCTTTTTTGGGGGATCAGGATGCAGCCTTTGCTGCATTATTATTCAGCTTTTATCCTTAAGTGCCCTTTTTTTGGGATCAGGAAGCAGGATTTGGTGCAGTTACACCTGTCAGAGCCTGCTCTGTGTTGATGGAACATTCCTGCTCCCTCCAGCACAGGGATCCTGCAATGCCCTCATGGTTTTGGCAGGATGGTGCACTGGATGTAATGAATGCCTTTCCTTTTTCCCTTTCCAAAGCCTTTGCTGGGAAAGAGCGAGAAGTGATTTCTCTGGAGGAGGGGCATCAGTTGTTGGGATCTGGTGCTTCTCACTGGGAAGGGCCTGTGAGGATTTAATGTCAGGGATTGGTGTAAATTTCCTCTTTGCCATAAATTTGGCCTCTTCCTGGAGTTTACATTGCCTGTGTTCCTGGTTTATTTTGTTAAGGATGGCTTAGAGCCCTGCAGAGTCATTCCTACAATATCACAGGGATCAGGGAATGTGTGATTGAAGGACACTTGCTGCACTTCTCAGGAGAGCAGTGGGCAGGGAGGCCTGAATTCCTCTGGGAAATGGTGTTTTGGTGGGATTTTACAAGCTGGGGCTGCTTTGGGAAGAATGCCCATTCTTGGGAGAGTCCAAGGCCAGGCTGGGTGGTGCGTGGAGCAACCTGGGATAGTGGAAGGTGTCAGGGTCTGGAATGAGGGCTGGAATCCCTTCCAATCCAAACCATTCCATGATTTTATGCTGATTTCCATGATTTTTGGCTGCCCAAGCTGTGCCCTGTGTGTGTGGTGCAGTCTGTGTAACTCCTGCTGTCTCTTTGCAGTTGATGTGGAGCATTCCCACGTTAGATTCCTGGGAAACCTGGTGTTGAACCTGTGGGACTGTGGAGGGTAGGTACTGATTATTCCTGGCCTTTTCCAGCCTCTGGGGGAGGCTGTGGGGAATCAGGGCTGGAGCAGGATGGCTTCTCCTTCCCCTGGGATGAGGTGGTGCTGAGGGAATGCTTCTCCTGCTGTCCTGAGGTGCTGGAATTGCTCATCTCCAGCTCGATCCAGGTGGGATTTTTGCAGAGAGGCCATGCCCAATCCTGATCCTGTGGCTCCTGGAAGCAGCTTTTTTCAAGGAATGCTGTCCCCTCCTCAGCTCCATGGCCTCTGGATCATCTTAGCCACGTTCAGCCAGAGTTAAAGGAGATTTAAATCCTGAGATTTAAGGCTGAACTGATGCTTTGGGTCACGTTTCACCTGTTCCTGCTGCTGTGGAGTTTTACAAACAGCTCCTTAAAGCCAGCCTGGCACCAGAAGCAGCAGGACATGAGGGAAGCTTCAGCTTCCTATGGGACTGGGGGGGCTGATCCCGGAGCATCCAGTTTTCCTTGGGAATGCTCAGGGCACACAGCTCCAGCCTGGCCTCCTGAGTGGGAGCTGCAGTTCCAAATCCCAGCCTTGCCGCCCTGGCAGGAGGCGTTTCCCACAATCCCAGCTAAAGGGAGTGTCCTGCTCTGCTCCCTCAGCCAGGACACCTTCATGGAGAATTACTTCACCAGCCAGAGGGACAACATCTTCCGCAACGTGGAGGTGCTGATCTACGTGTTCGACGTGGAGAGCAGGGAGCTGGAGAAGGACATGCACTACTACCAGTCCTGCCTGGAGGCCATTCTGCAGAACTCCCCTGATGCCAAGATCTTCTGCCTGGTGCACAAGATGGACTTGGTGCAGGAGGACCAGCGGGATCTGGTGAGGAGCTGGCAGTTGCCATGGAAATGCATCCCTGGTGCCATGTGGGTCACACCTCAAAGGCAGCCCCTCAGGGCCGTTCCTCGAAGGCTTTCTCAGATGTTCTCAGAGCTTCTCCTGCTTTTTTTCAAAGTATGTCACCGTAGAATCCAGTGGAGAACAGCAGTGATGATTTTTAGGGACAAAAAAAGCCTTTCCTGCCTGGTTCCAGAGCTCCCAGCACATCTTGGCTCCTTCCAACACAAACAATCCTGGGATTCTGCAGCAAGACATCCCTGGGCCTGCTTCTCCTTGGGGGGGTTCCTGGCCAGTCCCCTGCTGTATCCCAGAGATCCATGTGAAACTGATCCCATCAATCCATACAGCAACCACAGCACAGGCAGGAACATTCACACTCAATCCCTAAACTCTCTTTGTTTCCCAGATTTTTAAGGAGCGTGAGGAAGACTTGAAGCGCCTTTCCCGGCCCTTGGAATGTGTTTGTTTTAGAACTTCCATCTGGGATGAGACACTTTACAAGGTTGGTGCAGCTTCCTCTCCACATCTGCCTTCCCACTCAGAGCAAAAGCAGGAGGAGGATCCCTGTAGCTGCTGCTGGTGTGTTCAGCTCTGCAGCAGCTGCTTCTGCAGGCTGTCAGTTAAACCCAAATTAATCCTGGGTTGAATTAATTAATTTTTAAAAGTCAGGAGCATGTGGTAAATATCAGGAATTTGGCAGAGAGGCATCCCAAATATCCCCCTGGCTCTCAGGAAGGGTGAGGTTGGGCACTGCCCCACACCTGGGTCAGCAGCTGGGCAGGGAGGGGAGGCTGAGCTTGGAAAATCCAAGTGTGGATGAGCACAGATGTTGATCCCAGCACCGCCAGTCCCTCCTGGGCTTGTTCTTGGCCTGCTGGGATAAGGTGGAACTTTGTTTGAATCAGGAATGAGCTGCCAAATGTCCATCTGTGTGCTGACCTTGCTTAGGATTAAAAATCTCTGGAAACTCAAGTGGGAGAAGGAGACAGAAGCATTCCCAACTTAAACCAAGGATGAGTTCAGTCTGTTCAGCAGCACTGTAATTTCTGTGCCTGCTGGAGAACTGGAGCCAGGGAAGGATTTCCTCAGGTCTGGGCTCCCTCTGGGACCTGGGCACGGAGCAGAGAGAAACTTCTCAGCCTTGCTTAGGCTGTCAGCACCCAGAAGTGCCAAAAATCCCTCTGGGAGCACATTTCTCACAAGAGGCTGAGGGGGAGAGGAGATGATGGGACCTTTCTGTGTCTCCATGTCCAGGCCTGGTCCAGCATTGTCTATCAGCTGATCCCCAACGTGCAGCAGCTGGAGATGAACCTGAGGAACTTTGCTCAGATCATCGAGGCAGACGAGGTGCTGCTGTTTGAGAGAGCCACGTTCCTGGTGAGTTCCTGGGACGGATTCCCTGGATGGAGCCTCCCTTTCCCTCCCCTCTGCTCTGGAGCCGGGCTGGGAGAGCTGGGGGTGCTCACCGGGAGAGGAGAAGCTCCAGGGAGAGCTCAGAGCCCTGCCAGGGACTAAAGGGGTTCCAGGAGAGCTGGAGAGGAACTGGGGACAAGGGGTGGAGAGACAGGACACAGGGAATGGCTTCCCACTGCCAGAGGGCAGGGATGGATGGGAGATTGGGCAGGAATTCCTGGCTGTGAGGGTGGGGAGAGACTGGTATGGAATTCCCAGAGCAGCTGTGGCTGCCCCTGGATCTCTGGCAGTGTCCAGGGCCAGGCTGGACATTGGGGCTTGGAGCACCCTGGGACAGTGGAAATTTTCAGGTTGGAACTGGATGAGCTTTGAGGTTCTTCCAAGCCAACTCACTGTGGGGTTCCATGGAAGCTGGGAGGTGCCAGCCCCAGTGCAGAATGCCCTGATCCAGGCCTTGGGATTCTGAAAGCAGCCACTGGGGCCCTGTAGCCCACAGGACCATCCCAAAATTCCCCCCTGCAGCAGCAGCTGAGCTGAGGTTTGGTTGGGGTTTCCTCTTGCAGGCTCTGTGAGTGTTTCATGTCCCCGTTGTGGTGGGACTGCTCTGAGAATCCCTCTCTGCACAGGGCAGGAACCTTTTGTAGCTTCAAACCCAAACCTTTTCACTTCCTCCTGCTGGGGCATTGGAGCTGGCCCTGATTTCTTTTGATTTTTGATGTTCTGCAAATCCAGAGCATGGCTGGAGGATCAGCCATGGGATTGGGATGCTTTTCCAGGTCCTTGTGCTCCCAATCCCTTTGCAAAGGTGCTGGATAAAACCACCCTTGGTGCTTGTCCACATTCCTGATTGCTGGGCTGGGCTCTTCACACTTTGCACCAAACTCTTGCTGAGCTGTAGGAAATACTTGAATTTTTGGAGTGTTTTCCTTGCTGGTGATTTGGAAATGATGGAGGGCATTTGGGAAAGGAGCCATGACTTTTCTTCCTCCTTAAACTATCAGAAACAAACACTTGCCATGCCTGGCAGGTTCTGCTTTTTGACCTTTTGGAGATAATAAATAGTTCCATCTTGGGGTGTGTGACAGTGTGATTGTTACAAGGACATTTTTAACTGAAAAAAATGATCTTTGCTACAAAAATTCTGTGCTTAATGTAAGTGCAGTGGTGACTTCTTATAAAACTCCTCCCTTTTTTCATATATTTAAACATTCCCGGGACTCTTCTGTTGAAGGGAAATCTTCCTGTGAAAATCTCCTTGGGAAATCTTACTCTAAAAACTTTATTCTGAAATTTTGTTTAAATTGTAGTGAAAAAACCTCATCTGGGAAGTTTAGGAAGGAAATCTAACACTGGGAATTGCAAGTCTTGAATGTGGCTAAAGCTGTGCTTGTGGGAATAATTGGGCAAGTTTAAAAAATGATGGGTTTAAGGTAGTTAAGGGAAAAAAGAGAAAAAAAAAACCCTAAGAAATCTGTTAAATGTGACTCCCTGAACAGGGCAGTTTCCCATCCCTCTGCAAGGGCTCCTGACACATCCAGTGAGAGCTGATTTTGGAATTGTGGAGAGTTCAAAGCTGCTGGCCTAAGGTTTTGAAGAGATTCCTGTCAGGTTTGCTGTGGGGGTGGAGCTGTTTGGGCAGGAAATGCAGCTCCCACTCTGTGTGGCTGAGGAATAAAGGGCTGGGGCCACCAGCTCGGTGGGAATGTTTATGGAGATGTTTCCAAGGATTCCTAAAGCCCTTCAGATCCTCTGGGTGTTGGCATCCAGGCACTCAGGGCTGCTCCTGGCTGCTGGATCTCTGAAGAGGAAAAGAGAGCTGCTCTGAACTCCCTCTGCTCCGACTGGAGTCATGGAGGAGGAATTCCCAAGGAACCTGCTGCTTTTGAGCTGCTTTTCTTAGGGAGGAACAACTTCATTTGGGCTCACTGCCTTGTGCAGGATGGGAATATCCCAGCAGCACCTTAGGAGGGAAAATCTGTCGCAGCACCCGGCTCATTCCTGACGTGATGGACATTTTTTTTTCCTCTGTTTCCACCTATCTTTGGATCAAGATTTAAATTGCTGCTGAGGTGAAGCCTTCATCCCTCAGGGGACAGTGGTGTCACCTGGCAGATCTGTGCCATCCTTTGTGTGCTGCTCCTGTCACTGAGTTTCTCCACAAAAACCCCACAAGAATTGCTGTAAACACTTGCCAAGATCCAGCCAGCCAAAGGCAAAGGGAATCCCTGCCCTGCTCCCCAGCCAGTCCCAGAACTGCTGTGGGAGAGCTGTGCTGGGATCCCTGACTGGCTGTGCCCCTTCTCCAGGTGATTTCCCACTATCAGTGCAAGGAGCAGCGGGACGTGCACAGGTTTGAGAAGATCAGCAACATCATCAAACAGTTCAAGCTGAGCTGCAGGTGAGCTGCTCTCATCAGCACTGACGAGATCAGGGCTATCCCAGCTTTTTCCAGAGGGCTTTCCAGAGAATCCCAGTTTGGTTCCTCGGCAGCTGGAATGCCAGGGTGGAATATTGCTGGAACACAAATCATTAAATGTTAATTTAACTCCTCCTTTGCTCATGGTGGGAGAGGTTTGGTGCTGTTTTATTCCTAGCCTCCTTCTGGATCAAGGCAGAGGAATTCCAGGGCTGAACTGATCAAAGTGTTTCTCTTGGAAACTGGGAATAGCAGCTGGAGAGCTCTGCTCCAGCCCAGGCCCTCAGGGCTGGCTGGGCAGGACATGGCTTGGAGACACTGTTTATCCCTATTTTCAGTGGAAACTGGGCTTTGCACAGCCCCCAGGCTCCACAGTCAGGTTAATCCTGAGGGTGTGTGGAGCTGGATAGGATGGAGAAGTTTCTGGGGGTTTATAGATGTTAGATGTCTCCAGGTATTCCCATTTTATGTTTATTTCTGCTGCTCACCCAGAGTGTCCAGCTAGGAATGGCTGAGCCCTGGCATCCATGGGGACCAGGCCTGGTCAGGGGGGTTGTGGCTGGAATTTCCTTCATTCAATGCACAATCAGCTGATATTGTTCTCATTTGGCCCCAAACTGAGGAATTTTGCCTTTCAAACCAAGCCCAGCCAAAGCCCTGCTGTAACCACACCTTGCCAAGTGGGAATTCCAGCTCCTCCTTGTTCCTAACAGCTCGGATCAGGGATTTTGGCCATGTGGGCACAAAAACTCTTCATTCACTCTTTTTTATTTCCTTGTTTTTCAGTAAGCTGGCAGCTTCTTTCCAGAGCATGGAGGTCAGGAACTCCAACTTTGCTGCTTTCATTGACATTTTCACATCCAACACCTACGTGATGGTGGTCATGTCAGACCCCTCCATACGTAAGTCAGAGCCAAGAGAAACATGCTTGGGACAAAAAAAAACCCAGAAAAACCTCAGAAAAGATGAAATCAGTCCAGTTTAAACCGTGTTTCTTTTGGAAAATGAGTTTTTAATTACAGAACTGATTGTAATGAAGAGGGAGGGATTGAGGGTGAGCAGGACCCTGCAGAGGTGGTGGCACAGCTGAGCTGCTGCTGCTGTCACAGGGAGCCACGAAACCAGACCTGGCTGAGCAGGTTGTGCCTAAAACCTATTTTGGGCAGTTGGGAGCTGGCAGCCCCGGTGATTTTTGGGGAGGAAGCAGAGCTGGCTCATGTTTGGGTGTTGCTCCAGCTGCCTGGGCTGTCTCGGGTGGACAGGCTAATTTTAGCATCATCTATTTATCCAAGGAGGAGCTGCAGCAGTGCCAGCCTGCAGCCCCTGGGAGCAGATCCCTGTTTACAGAGCTCTTGGAATTCCTGCTGGGAGCTCGGGGGCTCCAGGGACACTGCCCAGGGCTCCTCGGGTCTGCTGCTGTGCTTTTCCTGCCCTCCTCACTTGGGGAACAGGACAGTGTGGGATCCCTGGAGTGAGGCACCAGCTGGGCATTGCTGGGCTCAGAGCAGCTCTGGGATGAGCAGCTCTCCCTGGGAGAGGCTTTTCCTCATGCTCTCCTGGGATCAGCCAACACCCCTGACCATCCCACTTCAAATTTGCCCGAACCATCCCACATGAAACTTTGCCCAGACCTTCCCACATTAAATTTTGCTCAGACCATTCCACGCTGAATTTTGCCCTGACCTTCCCATGTTAAATTTTGCTCAGACCATTCCATAATGAATTTTGCCCTGACCCTCCCATGCTTAATTTTTACCCATCCCACATTAAATTTTACCCAGACCTTCCCATATTAAATCTTGCTCAGATCATCCCGTACTGAATTTTGCCCAGACCTTCCCATGCTAGATTTTTACCCATCCCACATTAAATTTTACCCAGACCTTCCCATATTAAATCTTGCTCAGATCATCCCGTACTGAATTTTGCCCAGACCTTCCCATGCTAGATTTTTACCCATCCCACATTAAATTTTACCCAGACCTTCCCATATTAAATCTTGCTCAGATCATCCCGTACTGAATTTTGCCCAGACCTTCCCATGCTAGATTTTTACCCATCCCACATTAAATTTTTCCCAGGCCATCCTAGATCAAATTTTGCCCTTATCTTCCCCTATTGAATTCTACCCAGACCATCCCACCTTAAACCTTGCCCAGCCTATCTCAGTATGGATTTTGCCGGGTTTGGGAGCATCAGGATGCATCCAGACCCTACAGATAGAGCTGCTGAAGCCAGGCAGCCCTGAGGACGTGGTGACTCTCACCCTTTTTAACCTCTTTTTATCTCCCCTGTCCCTTTTCCGTCGCAGCTTCCGCAGCCACACTGATCAACATCCGGAATGCCAGGAAGCACTTTGAGAAGCTGGAGAGGGTGGATGGACCAAAGCACAGCCTGCTCATGCGCTGATCCCAGGCACTGGGGCTTTGGGGGGAGAAGAAAATGGATCGGGACTACTTCTTTTTAGGAGAATCTAACACTGTCCATGTCTTTGTTGGGCTTTGAAATGAGTGTGCTGCTTGTTTTTTCTCCTTATCACATTGGACACTAGAGATGGAGGCTGGCTGGATCCGCTGCGGACCTTCCCGGAATTCCCTGGCACGGGAGGGTCGGGAAGGAGGCAGGACGGATGATGTGCCCGCAGGGGGTGCAGCAGAGCCCTCGTGGATGCGTGCCTGCCGGGTGGTGGGATATTTACTGTTCCCTTGGATGGTTGCTAGAATAAGTTTATAAAATTCTCCTCATCTTTGGTCATGGAAATAAATTTTTGCTACCAGGGATTTCAGATCCGAGAGCTTTGCAAAGTGGGTTTGCTTTTTCTCCCAAATCCCGGGGCAGCTTTGGGAAGCAGAGCTGGAGGAGCTGCATGTCTCCGTTCATGGTTTTGGGAGATTTGGCTGAAAGCCACTCCAGAGTTTCACTGGGAATCGCTTGGCAGCATCTCCCTTTTTTTTCTCTCTTGCTGCATCAAATTACTGTGTAAAAAAGGGTGTGGTGCCTCCGTGCCTGGCTCTTCCCTGTATCCCTGCCCACACACCCGTTGGGAGGGGAGGAATCACCGGGGTGAGGAGTGGGAAGGAGGAGCTAAAAGGGCTGGACACCCTGGGGGCTCCGCAGCAAAGCTCCGAGCCCTGCTCCATCCTCCTGGAATTCAACACCCGCGTCTCGCACTGCCCACCCAGCAGCTGCCGTGCCTCGGGCCGGGGGAGTTCCAGCGGGAATCATCCCCGTGGGAGAGGAGCTGTTCTCAACGGGAGCCTCTGGAGGGCTGTGAATGGGCTGGGCTGTGGCAGAGGTGGTGTTTGCTGGGATGTGCTGTGGAATACGTGGAGTGGGAATCGTGGAAAGAGCCTCGACACAAGCACAGTTCCCCCATGGAGCTGCCCAATGGCTGGGATCAGGCTGGGAATGTCACAGCTTCCCACACTCCAACCCTGCCCTCGGAGCAAGAGGATGATCCTGGCATTGAAGCCTCTGGAATATCCCATCCAACTGGGAAGGGTTTCAGGAGAAGCTGCAATTCCAGGAGATTCGGGCACCTGCTGGGAACTGTTCTGGCAGAGCCGCGGGAAGGAGGGTTACTGGGAATGCTGCCTCATTGCCATGGTGACAGGAGTTGCCACTGGATTTCCTTAGGGATGAAACCGCAGCACATGGAAGTGGGGTGATGTCAAAGGGGAAATGTGGAGTGGGGAGCAGGTGACAAAGGGCTGTGAGGGACAAGTGGCCAGAGCTGTCAGGAGCCAATTCCTGGCCGGGCTGGAGCCTCCTGGGGCAGCGACCCAGGGGGGATTGGGGTAAAGTTTTGGGGTTCTCCAGCTTCAAACCCCTGTTCCTGAAGTGCATGGATTGGGGGGCTCTTTGGGAATCAGCCTGGTCCTTTTGCTGTGGCCAAGGTGCTGCTGTGCTCATTGAGTGACAGCTTGTGACAAACATGTGTGGCTGTGTCAGAGCACCTGCCCTGCCTTCTCTGCTGGCACTGACCTGTGTCCTTTGTCCCTTTCTAAAGCAGACCCCAGGCCTTGTGGGGAGGGATTTGGGTGGCTCCTTCCATTCCAAGCAGGGAGGTTTGGGAGATCAGGCTCAGCACCCTCATCCCACCTTCTGGAAAACTCTTCCACTTTTTCTCTGGCAGCTCCTGCCCTCAGAAAAAGAAAAGCAAAAAAAAAAGCCTGCTCCAGATGTTTCTCACACAAACATCATCCCAAACGTGGATGAGTGGCCATGATCCAGCCTTTTCCTTCAGCACTTGACCTTGGAATGAAGAGAAACTTGATGCCATGTGTCACTGAGATCCTGAAAAAATCCCCCCTTGGCCCAGTTCCTTTCCCCTTGGAGCTGCTGTGGGGCCTGGGGTGAGTTCCCTGGGCCAGGTTGTCCTCCCTGCTGTTGTCTTGGAGCTACTTCCAGGTATTTTGACCATTTCTTTCTTGCCTTGGAGCATGGATGGCTCCAGTGGAGTCTGCCCCAGGCTGTTTCCCCCACAATGAGCTGTGTAGGGTCACCAGTTCCTGAGGGTCTCCTTGGAGATGTTTCCACTTGTTTTTCTTCCTTAGTGGCACAGAATTGTCCCCTGGACCTGCTGGGGGGATGCCCATGGGGCTGTGGCAGCCACGTGCTGCTCCAGCTGGAACCAGCTCCTCCAACACATCCGGGGGTCAAGGATTCTCCGAAGTCACCCTGAATTGTCACTGCTGAGTTGTGGCTTGCGGGCACCTTGTGAGGAGCATCCTCACCATTCCCTGCGCAGGGTCCAACCCCTCCTGCCCAAATCCATCCTTGGCAATGTGCAGCTGCCAGGCAGAGCAGGAGAGGGGACCTTGGGGGAACCCCTGCCCTGCCCCCCCCTTTCTTCTGTTTTTTGGGAGGTCACCTGTGCCTGTTGGTCCTTCGGCTCAGTGACATTGGCATGGGGATGCCTTTGGGTGCAGGGCCCACTCATCCCCCAAAAGCTTTTCTGGTCCCCAAAAGCTGCCCAGGGGAGGTTGGCCAAGTGAGAGTCCCTACCTGAGCCTACCCTGGTGCCTCCATGGATGTTTCCTGAAGGGAAAAGGGATTTTGCCAAAAAGAGCTGTTTGGTCCCGGTTGAGGTGTGGTGGCTTGGCAGAAGTGGAGGGTCACGGGGGTCACCCTCCTCGCACCTGGATGAGCTCTGTGTGTGCCAAGGTCACCGCCTTGGTGGCCGTGACCTGCTCCTCGAGTCACCCCTGGCAGGTGACTCCACATGACTACATCATGACTACCACAGGGGACAGCTGGCTGAGTCCCCATCCCCAGGACTTCCCCATCGCTGGGGATGAGCCGGGTCAGGGCTGGGGTGGGGGTAATGGGGTGATTAACCCAGCCTGGGCCTGCCCCTGGCAAATTCTGGGGACATCTCAAGGTTGTGGACACCCCAAGGCTGGGGACACAGTGCTGGGAGCAGCCAGACCCCCTTGGGACAAGAGGCTGGAAAACCAGCGGGGTCCAGGGAGCATGGGATGAGTGGGGGGTGGATTCCCATTGCCCTCTCCACCCCAGGCCAGGGGTGAGGGGCCAGGTCACCCTGAGACCCCCACACCCCCCAGGAAGGAGCCGGGGGACCCCCAGACCCCACCGTGGCTGCAGCCCCCTGAAGAGGCTCCCCCAGCTCTGCCAGGACCCTGCCACCCTGGGGAACCCCACCTATTTGGGGGGCTCGGGAGGCAGAGATTGGAGGGGGAGGTGCAGGCACTGTCCCCCCAGGGCACCCGTGGGTGCTCGGATTTGGGGGTGCTCCAAGCCCCTGTGGATGGAGGTGCAGGGGGACCACAGGACCCCAAATGGGGGG
>VWYN01000019.1:55892-86946 GCA_013400075.1 Hippolais icterina | reverse complement strand
CGGGGCCTCTCCCGCCCGCCCGCCCGCCCGGCACTGCTCAGACTGGTTTAGCAAGTGGATGGGATGGGGCGGCTGCTTTTCCTTTGAAGGGCTCCCGGGAAGCATTTGATGGCTGGAAACCTCCCGAGGAGGAGAAAGGAAAAGACAAAAATAGGTGGTTTTGGGTTTCGGTGAGGGAGCGGGGGAGGCGCGGGGCTGCTCCGGCAGCTTTGCAGACCTTTGTGTGCCGGCCGTGGGGACAGGCGAGCGGGGTGTCCCCCTGCCCTGCCCTGCCCAGAGGGATCCCGAGGAGCTCCCGACCAAAACCCGGCCCAGGAAGCAGAGCCGGAGCGGACGGGGAATGTCCACCACGGTCCCGAGAGAGGTGGGTGCTCCAGCATCGCCCCGGGGTGGTTGCCTGGGTTGGGGGTGGCAGCAGGGCGGGAAAAGCTGCTGCAGGAGGAAAGCAGGGCCAGGCACCCCAGGGCAGGGCCTAGCCCCTTCCCCAGCCCCCACCTCTTGGGTGGGACCATGAGTGGGGGCTCTTGGGGGACCCTGGGGAGGCAGCCCAGTGGGGAGGTGTGAGGGTGGCTTGGGGATGCTGGGGACAGGCTGGGGGTGCCTCTGGCTGTACCTGAGGAGATCTGGGGAGTGGGAGCTGAGGTTTGCCTCCCAACCTGATCCAGGTTCCCCCAAAATTTGGTGCCTTTCTTGCCTTTTTAGCTCAAGTCTCTGTCATTTGGGGCTTCACCTGCCTCCCACTCCCTCATGAGAGAAGGGCCTGTCCTTCTTCACCATTCCCATGGGCCTGGAGTGCTGGGGTCCGGGATCAGGGGCTGGCTCCCCAGTTCTCCCCCAGCGACCCCCAGCAGCCCCAGCCCCTGGCTGGGACCCCCTTTCAGCTCCCTGCGGTCCCTCCATCCCTCCCTAACCCTGCACAGGCTCTCATTCCCAAACCCTCTTCAGCCTCTCTGTGCCGGCCTTTCAGAAGGGAATTCCGCGTGGAACGAGGGAGGAAAACGTGAGGAACGCGGGGAGGGCAGCGCGTTGGTGGCCGTGTCACGGGGAGCCGCCGTTATCTCTGTGCCATCGCTGGTGGCACGTGGGGACACAGCGGCACCGCCGGGGCCCCCGGGGCAAAGTGCCGGTGGCAGGGACGGGCTCAAGGCCGTTCTCCCGGGGCAGATACGGGCACTGCCTGCATTGGGCCCATCCCTGCAAGGAGAAGCAGCTCCGTCCTTGGGAAATCACGGATTGATCCCTGCTCGGCAGGGGCGGCCTGGTGGGAGCCCTGCTCCAGGAATGGGATTCCAGCTGCCCCTGGGATGGAGAGAAAGGGAGCTCCTCTGGTTTTTACAATTTATCATGGAATCATGGAATGGTTTGAGTTGAAAGGACCTTAAAGTCCATCCAGTCCCACCCTCTGCCATGGGCAGGAACACCTTCCTCTGTCCCAGGCTGCACCAAGCCTCAATGTCCATCCTGGCCTTGGACATTTCCAGGGATGGGGCAACCACAGCTGCTCTGGGCAACCTCACCACCCTCATTATAAACTTCCCTCTTTCCACATGTGGTCCTGCAGAGCTGGTGACCCATCCCCTGTCCCTGCATCACCTGGGAGCCCTGCTGAGCATTCCAGCAGCAGCACAGCTTCCCTGGAAAATAATCTCTGCCAAGGCCTGAGCTGTTCCCATGTTCGCTTTCCCAAGGGCCCAACAAGCTCCCCTCTCTGGGATGCTCAGCCCCCCCAGGTGATGGGTTTGGTCCCTGGTGTGGGGTGGCAGCTGTGACACCAAACCTCTGCTGTGGCTCCTGCTTTGAGCGGTCACGGGTCTCATGTGAAGGGTCTGGAGTGGCAGGAATAGCTGCGGAACAGGCATTCCCCATCCCTGGCAGCACCTGGGGCTGTTTTCCCTTTGGCCAGGGGAGTAGAGCAGCCTTGGCCCCACCATTTCCTTCCCCTACTCCTGTGGTCCCCTGGAGTCCCCACGGTGGTGACAGCAGCATCCCAGCCTCTGTGGGATCCTGTCTGGGACACACAGGGAAGGGGGAATCTGGGGCTGATTTGGGATGGGTGAACACAGAGAGGGGGAAGATCCAGGGTCTTCCTTGGGGAGGGGCTGGGGGCAGTTGTGGCTGGATTGTCTGGAGCAGAATGGCTTGCTCTTTTTTTTTTTTTTTTTAATTCTTTGCCAGGAAGGTGATTTTTTTTCCCTTGTATCTCTGGATCTTTACACTTCTTCCTTTCCAAGAGTGAAACCCAAACACAGTTGCCTGGTGTCTCCATATGAACCCTGTGCCCTCCTACCTGCCTGTGCTTTTCCAACTGTTGCTTTTCTTTTCCTTCAGGTTTTGTGCCCTTTATTTTTGATCTTTCACTTTTATTTTTGATCCTTCACTTTTTATTCCTGGGAATGGGAAGTGTGAGCAAGCAGGAATCTCCTCTCAAAATTAGTTTTGGTGCAAATTTGATCCATTCATGGAAAAATGGCATTTTCTCATTGGAAAGTACCCATGCCTGTAAAAAACTTGAATATCCCCCTTGTTCCCCCTTGTTTCAGTGCAGGGGACTCAGTTTGGGGACAGTGGCCCAGCTGGGGGTGTTCCAGGCCTCAGGGTTGGGGACTGATCCCTCCATCCTGGTGGTGCTGGAGCTGCCAGGACACTGTGGCTGCTGAGGCTCCTGAAAGAGCTCAGGGTTTGGGATTGGGATTGAATCCTGGAGTGCTGGGACTTCCTGGGCTCCGTGTGGGAGCACGGCTGGTGACAGAGCTTGGGGCTGGGATTGGGGATCAAATCCTGGCGTGTGGGATCTTCCTGGGCTCCACGTGGGAGCACGGCTGGCGACGGAGCTTGAGACTGGGGATCAAATCCTGGGGTGTGGGATCTTCCTGGGCTCCGTGTGGGAGCACGATTGGTGATGGAGCTCCCGGCCACCTGCCCAGGGTTGGGATTTGGGTTAAATCCTGCGGTGCTGAGGCTTCCTGAGCTCTGTGTGGGATCACGGCTGGTGATGGAACCTGGGCTTGGGGATCAAATCCTGGGGTGCTGGAGCTTCCCAAGCACGTTGTGGGGTCACAGCTGGTGACAGACCTCCAAACCACCTGCTTGGGCTCGGGATTGGGATTGAATCCCGGGACATGGGAGTTTCCCGAGCTCCCTGTCAGAGCACACCTGGTGACGGAACTCCCGGTTTGGGATTAAATCCGGGTTGCTGCAGCTTCCCGAGCTCCCTGCCGGAGCTCCGGGCCACCCTCTCGCCCTTTTATGTGCGGTTGTCCCGGCGGGGCCGGCGCCGGGAGCCTGATTGGCTCCACACCCTGCGCCGCTTCCAGGTTCCAGGCGTTTTCCCCTCCCCGGCCAGGTAAACCTTCCCGCGGCCAGGTAAAGCCTTCCCGACCCGGCACCGGCCTCCCACCAGCACAGCTCGCTCCGGCTCGCCTCAGAGTTGTTTTTTTCCCTTTCCCTTCCTTGTTTCCCCCCGGTTTTCCCCCCTTTTTTCCCTGTTTCCCGGGCCAGGCCCGTCCCCGCGCGGGGGGATGAGCGGCGGGCTGGTGGACGCCGCGGTGTTGGCACCGCTCAAACCCGTCAGCATGTCCGGGGACCCCCACGAGGACAGCCCGGTCTTCGAGGACATCAAAGCCGCCTCCCGGCCCCTGGAGAACGCTCCCGACCTGGCGCAGGTAGGCGGTGGGAAGGGGCCGCTCCTGCCCGCTCAGGTGCGCCGAGCCTCCCCAAATACCCCGGATTTGGGCTCAATTCTGCTTTGTTTCTCCCGGCGTTGCTGCGACACCTCCGGGGCTTTGTCGGCTGCCGCTTCCCCCTCCGCTGGGTTTTCTCCTGGGCGTGTTGGGTTTCGTTTGGGAATTTTGGTTTGGGCTGTTCACCTCCTGTCTGCCTTCAAAACTCCGTGTGGGCTTTGCTCCCACTCCAGGGTTCAATCCTGGTCTGCCCGGCAGGGGTTGGCAGGCCTGGAGTGCCCAGGGGCTCTCACACTGGGAAAGATTTTGGGATTTGGGTTGGCAGGCCTGGGGTGCCCAGGGGGGCAAGCTAAACCTTTCCCACTGGGAGAGATTTTGGGATTTGGACTGGCAGGTCTGGGGTGCCCAGGGGCTCTCCCACTGAGAGAGATTTTGGGATTTGGACTGGCAGACCAGGGGTGCCCAGGGGGGCAAGCTAAACTTTTCCCACCGGGAGAGATTTTGGGATTTGGACTGGCAGACCAGGGGTGCCCAGGGGCTCTCCGACCAGGAGAGATTTTGGGATTTGGATTGGCAGGCCAGGGGGGCTCAGGGAGGCAAGTTAAACCTTTCCCACCAGGCGAGATTTTGGGATTTGGATTGGCAGGCCAGGGGGGCTCAGGGAGGCAAGTTAAACCTTTCCCACCAGGCGAGATTTTGGGATTTGGATTGGCAGGCCAGGGGTGCTCAGGGAGGCAAGTTAAACCTTTCCCACCAGGCGAGATTTTGGGATTTGGATTGCTGTGCTTGCGTGAGCTGGACAGGAAATGGGACCTTATTCTCCATTTTATTTTATTCTCGGTATTTTTCCACTGCCACGGTGGGGAAGGAATGCTCCTTGAGATTCCCTGGCAGCATTGCCTCTAGATAGAGACCTGGATAAGTGGCTTTGGGATGTTCCTGCAGGCCTGCCCCAGCCAGGGGGGATGAGACTCCATGTCCCACCTGCAGAGCCTCCAGCCGCCCTTCCCGGTGGGAAGGAGGGTGAGGCGGGCCCGGCCCCACACCGGAGCCATGGTTTCCCCCTTTTCCTGCTCCATGGGGTGCGGGGTGCCTGGGGTAATGATTAACCCCAAGCCCCACGGCCCCAGCGCCATTTTAATCCGGGCGGGAACGCTCTGGGCCCGGCTCCAGGGACACGCAGGGACCCCCAGAGATCCCCACAAGGTGTCCCAGCGTGGGTGGCACCAGCCGGGGGCTGGGGCTGTGTGCCCACCGCCCCTTCCCTTGTCCCCATGTCACCGATGTCCCCAGGGCCATTTTGGGGCTCTGTCCCTCAGAGGGAGGTGAAGGCCGTGCCTCCATCTCTGGTTTTCCTGGAGATCCAGGGGCTGCCAGCAGTGCTCGTGGATGTGGGGTCCAACAGGGGAGCCATTTCTCCCTCCCCTGTGGTGTTCCTGCTCCTGTGTGTGGGGTTTGGGGATCAGAGATGGGTGGTGGCTCTTGGAAAGCTGGGGATTATCTCCAGGGCCTGTCCTGGGGGGAAAAGCTGTAACTCCCTCCAAACCTCCCCCAGAATGGGCTGGGGGAGGCTGAGCTTGGCTTTTCCCCTTTTTCCATCCAGGTGGCATGAGGCAGTGTGGCCATGGCCGGGGGGGAACGTGGCCATGGCTGGCCCTGAGCCACCTCTTGTCCCCTGATGGGGACACGCATGGCTGGGGACACCTTCACCCCCAGCCCATCCTGGCTGTGCTCCCGAGGGAAAGGCGGATTCCCCTCCCAGTTTGGTCCCACTTTGCTCTGGGGTGGTGGCAGCTGAGGGAGGCCTTGGATGTGCCACCCCATTGCCACTGACCCTCCTGTGTCCCTTTCTGGGCAGTGGGGATCCTGGGGAGCTGAGCAGATCCCATGGATCCCCAAACCCACCCAAGGGAGCAGGGCTGTGGATGGACACCCCGAGAGCCCTGGGCTGGACCCCACAGCCCCCAGGAGGAGTTTTCCATTCTCCTGGTGGATTTCAGCAGCTGTGGAAGCCGTGGCTGGAGGGTGGAAGAACTGGAAGGCTGCAGGGCTGGGAAGCCTTTGCTCCAGAGGGTTTTTATCAGTTTGACAAGGCTGGTGCCAAAGGCTGTGACCTGTCAGGTTCCAGCTCGGGGCGATTCCCGCTGCTCTGGCTGCCCGAGCTTGGGAAGAGGCAGGAGCAAATTATCCCTGTGGTTTCAAAGTCCCATTGCCATATATCCCCCTAAAATTGCTTCTCAGGTGGGAGCTCTTTGCTGTTGAAAATTTTAATGGATCAGACTCAGGTGGGAACAGATCCTTTGTGGAATTTCCACTCAGTTTTTCCCTTTCCTTGGCTTTTCCAACCAAAAAAAGACCTGAGAAAAGAGGAGGGAAAAGGGCTTGTGAGAAGAGAGGACTTTTCCTTCCTGATTTGAGTCAGATCAGACAGAAAAAGCATTTTCCACTTTAAATCTCCAGTGGCTGATGCTGGAGGGAATAATAGTAATAATAATAATAATAATAAAGTAAGGCACGTCCAGGGAACATTTCAGGAGATGAGGAGCTGATCCCTTTGTGTGACTGTTGGATCCCTGGATAAGTGAGGGGCCTGGAGGATTTTATCCTTGCTCCCACCTGGCTGCCCCAGCATTCCCGGGCACCTGGGGCTGGAGAAACATCCCGGGATTGCCCAGGGCCTGGAAGGACAGGGCAGGAATTGGCTCCTCCGGGCTTCCCTGCAGGTGTGGGAAGGTGGCTCTGCCACCCACTGTCCTTGAGGATGTGGGAAGGCAATCCCCATCTCTGTGGGGAATCCTCCAGCTGGGAATTCTGGTGTTGGAGGCTCCGGGGCTCTTGAGAGAGGGCAGGAGCTACTGGGAAGAGAGACAAGGACAAACCCCCAGCCTGTACCTTGGTTTAACCCCCTCCTGCCTGTGCCAGGCCCCAGGGCAGTTGTGCTGGGGTTGGTGAGCTCCCGGTGAGGCTGAGGCTGTGGTCGGAAACAAGGAAGATCCTGCTGAGTGTGGAAGGGGATTTTCCTTGGCTGCAGGCTGAGGAACAGCAGCAAAAGCTCCCTTTGTGTCCCCTGATCCCAATTCCTGCCCCACAGGCACTTCCCCACCCTGGCCTTGGCTCCCTCTAGGCTAGGGGGGCTCAGGAGGAATAAAAACTCTCCAGCATCTGGGAGGTGCTTGGACACATCAGGTGGGATCAGGAAAGTGTTCCCAGAGTTTTTCCTGGCTCTTCACCTCCTCAGTGCTGGGAACGGCACTGCCCAGACCCTGCCAGCAGTGTGGAAGAACTGTGGAACAGGGTGGAAGTGCTCTGGTGCTCCTCTGACTTTATCTTGGCAGGGATTTTGCTTCTGGATCACAGGAGAAGCTGGATCCCACATTTTTAGGAAAGCTCCAGCTTTCAGGAGCTGCTTCAGTCCTGTCCCTGTGTTACATCCTGCACCTCCTTTGCCACATCCTTGTCGTGAATGTGGCTGTGGTGGCGTGAGGGTGGCTGTCCCTGGGAGCAGGGATGGCTTTTCCTGCTCCTTAGTGTTCCAGTGGAGCACAGCCCAGCTGGAACCAGGGTGATGGATCCTGGGCAGGGCCAGGAGAGTCC
Organism: Hippolais icterina; assembly: GCA_013400075.1. NCBI lineage: Eukaryota > Metazoa > Chordata > Aves > Passeriformes > Sylviidae > Hippolais > Hippolais icterina. The sequence continues at coordinate 79,672 of VWYN01000019.1, read as the reverse complement.
TGCCTGCCATAAATAAAGCTCCTTTATTTTTTAGGAGAGATGTAGGAGTGTCCAGCACAGCTTCCAGGGGCTGATTAATTTCCTTGGGATCTCAGGAGCTGCAGGAAGGGAATAAATTTGGATTTTTTGCAGGGAAGGGGGAGATGGCCACTTTGGAATTTTGCTCTGGACCTGGAATGAGATGCTTGGGGAGAATCTCCTCCCTTGGGGATCCTCCTGGCATTGGAGAAAGTTTCAGAAATTCCATAAAGTGTGCAAAATCCATTCCCAAAGGGTGCCGGCAGCCCGGGCAGGCTCTGGGGTGTGCAGGAATGGGGTGTGAGAGATGGGAAGTTAAACCTTGACAAGGAGGATTGGGAACTCCTGATCCCTCTGGCATGAGGGTGGCTTTGGGAGCTGGTGGAGCCTTGCTCGAGGGATCTCCAGAGGGAGGGATCCTTCCCTCTGTTCTGCTTTGGGAGCAGCTGATCCCAATGTTTTCGGGACCAGCCCGTGGATTTGCAAGTCTGATGAGCTCTGTGCCTGCAGGCAGGTGTCTGCAGGGCCGCAGGGAATTGGGACAGATCCCCAGGAAGGATCCATTTATCCCTCTAATTTTGCAGGAATTTTAGGAGAATCCCCACCCGTGTGCCAGGGGTCGGTCCCATGGCAGAGCAGCTCCAGAGCCTGCAGGAAGCTCTGGATAAAACCAGTGAGGCAAAACTCGGCAAATTCGGGGGCTTCATCCACAGAATTAGTTATTTTTTTTTTCCCGATGCCCAGAACCCCGCCGAGTTGCCGGGTAGGTGCAGGAGGCGGTGAGGAGCAGGATGGAAGGAGGAGCAGGACGGAGCAGCTCCATGGAATTGCTCGGCCGAACTTTGAGCTGCGCGGCTTTGTCCCGGTGGGACAAAGGCCGATTGTTCTGCCCGGGGAGGTTTGGCGAGGGAAGGGGACACGGATTCCAAGTGCGCCGTGCTCGTCCTCCTCCCCGCGACCTGCCCTCCGCGTGGATTCGCTGGAAAAGCGCCCGGTGGGAGGGTGTTTGTTCCTTTTTGGAAACCTGGAAAAGGAGGGAGCGAGGGAACGCAGCGGGTTTCCCTCTAGCGCTGCTCCTGAGCGCGGCGCGGGAAGCAAAGCCCGGCATCTGAACTCGCTCCCCGGGCTTTGGGGAATGCATTTCTGCCCCGTGCATCACCGCCCGGGAGTTTTCCCCCCTCTCAAACCTGTTCGGTCACCTCCCGGCGCTGTTTTGTTCTCCTTCCCTGCTCCACTGAGTTCTTTTATCCAACCCATCCACTGCAAATAATCGCACTTACGAGCGTCTTGTGAGCTTGATTACAGTGTTTGCTTTCCTCGTGCTCCATTGGCGAATTCCCGCAGTCACAGGGTCCCGCCGGGCTCTGGGGATTGGAGAACTCGTGTTTACAATTCAGATGTTCTCAGAACTTGAGCTAGCATGAAAACCCTCCAAAAAAACCCCCATGGGCTGTTTACCACATCAAAGAGCTTCAGCCCCGTTCGAGCTCGGCTTGAAACTCAAACAAAGAATCTTTCATTGAGTTCAGAAATGCTGCGAGGATTCTTGGAAAATTATTGTTTTCTCAGCGTGATGAGGAGGGACCTTCAAGGTCCCACCCAGAGCAGGAGTTGCGAGGATTAAAATGCATTTCAGGACCTCGCTCTTTGTAGGATTTTCAGTGCAAGCAGGAGAAGGGAATGGCAAGGAATTAATCCCAGTGTAGCTGCACTGAAAACACAGGTTCATCCCAAACCCTAGGATATTATCCATCCCTTATCAGATCCCTCACACCTGAGGTAATTTATCTCATGGATCTGAACCCATCCTGGAGAGGCCAGAGGAGGTGGATGATCTCCAGCCCATCCAACCATGGTGGTTTTTTGTTGTATGTTTATTTACCCCAAATATTTTAACATCTCTATAAAATCATTTTTCTGCTCCTCAGGGATGTTTCAGGGGGTAAACCCAGGAATGGCTGTCTATATTAAAATTCCTCACAATGAGCAGGTTTGATTTTCTCTAAACTGTGGAAAAGCCCCAAATTTGTTGGGAAAATGAGGGCATCTCCCCAGATGCTCATCCAAAACATTTCTGAATGTTTCGTTCTGGCCAGCTTCCAATATTTGGGGGTTTTGTGGTTCTGTGGCATGGGAGGAACTCAAATCCATTCATGTGGGCTTTGCCATCCCCTCGGGGATCCCAGGAACATCCCAGTCCTTCTGTTTCCCAGGGCTGGCAATGCCCAGGCTCCCAAATGCTCCCACTGGAGCTTCTCCAGGGCTTGGAGCCTTCTCCTGGGAGCTGTTATTGGCCTGTGCCATAATCAGCCTCCCTTAATTAACAGCAATTGATTAACAGCAATTAATTCCCTTAATTAAACAAATATCAACAAAAAATTGTATAATTTTCCTTTATACATAGGGAAAACATGGAAAGGGAGGGTTTGGGTGGAAGGCCCTGGATCTGGAGGAAACTCCAGATTTCTGCTCCCAGGACCACACCAGGAGCACAGAGCTCCCTGCTCGTGGCCGGAGGTGGAATGAGGTGGTGGTTAAGGTCCCTTCCAACCCAAACCATTCCATGATTCCAGGAAATGTTCAGCACAGGACTCGTGGCAGGAGTGGACCTGCTCAGTGTCTCCCTCAGTCCCTGTTTTGGCAGGACCCTCCTGGCCTGGGGATGTTGGAAGAAGGTTTGGCCCAGCCCAACTTCCCCGCCTGCCTCGGGGTTTGTTTTGTTTTCCCGACTGCTCTGGGAGGAAGTTGGGGCCACAGGGATGGGGGGATTTGCTGTCTGCATGTGAAACCTGACCTTGCCCGGGGTCTGCCCCACTGGTTTTCCTGGGAAGAGCAGAGTTTGTGGCCTCTTTGATGGGATCTGGATGCCAGGAGGGCTCCACAAGCCCCAGCAAGCCCCAGTGACTCATTCCATTGTCAGCCCCTGGGAATGTGCCTTGGAGAGGAGTGTGAGCTGCCACAGGGACTGAGGGAGGCAGAGTGAATCCCACCAGCTGGGGAGGATCCCTGGGACCTCCAAAGCCTCCCCCACTGCACATTTCAGGACTTGGGGCAGGGATGGGAAACTGGAAGGTTCAAAGACAACCCCAGTGTCCTGGGGCCAGGAACAGATGAGTAAATTTGTCCAGGTTATCCTGGGGATTGTGACATCCAAGAGTCAGGAGTTCTGGGATGGAACTGAGTCCAGAAGGAGCCATGAAGCTGCAGGGGCCCCTGCTCCTGGCTAATTCCAAATCCAGAGCTGATTTGTGCCCCTGTAACCCAGGATTCCTCGAGTTCCACCGTGCTTTGGCTGAGGCTGGAGCAGCTCCAAACCTCTTGATCTTCCAGGAGTTAAAATGACATTAAATGATTTCATTTTTCCCCAGAAAAATCCAAGGGGCTGTAGCAGTTCACACCAGGAATCAGCCCAGATTGACCTCCATTGCCTTTGATGGAAAACCTCCATTGCCTTTCAGGGGTTTCACCTCAGCCTTTGCTGAGCAGGAGCAGCTCAGAAATCATGGAACAGGAATATCCTGAAAGCTGTGAAGGTCCAACTCCCTTAAATCCTCGTGTCCTCCCTTCCCATGCTGTGAGAGTTGTCCTCACACCGGGTGGAGTGATGGGAGAGGGGAGAGGCCATCCCTGATTCCCACCTTCCTTCCAGCTCCATCCAGGTCTTGGCTCTGCAGAAGTGGGATCTACCCCCAAAAATGTGGGGTAGAGTCACAACCCCAAAGTCCACATTGGACCCCCCCACCCTCACATCTGGATGTGCTCCTGTGTCATTCCCTTCCTGCTCCAGGCTCTGTGTCTCCAAACTTTTGTTATTTTTCAATCCATTTATGGCTTTATTTTTGGAAAGGTTTCTGCTTGCTGCTGGAGCCTGGCTGTTCCCAGCTGCTCCTCTTCCAGCCCCTTGACCTTGGAGTTGGATGAGTGTGTTTTTCCTGGCTCCCTTGGCCTTTGGGTGATAAATACCTGAGCTGGATTGCCTTTGAGGGAGCCTTTATCAGCTGCTGGAGGGAAGGGATTGCAAACACAGCCAGCAAGTCTGGGAGTGGGGCTGCCTGGATGGAGATTCCCAGCTTCCCTGGTTCCTGGGAAGTCATTAACTGCTCTGGGAGTTCCAACACAAGGACAAGAAAGAGCTCTGTGATAACCCTCCCCATCTCCTAGGCCATCCATGGGCACAAACCTGGGGAATGAATGAAATTCCATGAGTGATTTGGGGGCAGCACCTCATCCTGGAGTTGCTCTGAACGCCCAGGTTTGGGCAGGATGGGGTCACACATCCTTTGTCTGGCAGGGAACCGAGGCAGGAAAAGGGGAGATGTCTGGAGTGCACGATGTAAACCTTGGACTTGATCACCTCAGAGGTGTTTTCCAACCCAAATAATCCATGGATGCTTCGAGGGCAGCCCCTCACCCTGGAGTTGCTCCTGTGGGGCTGAGCGAGCAGGGGAGCCCGTGCAGGGCCTTCCTGGGCCCGGCACATTCCCACGGGAGCTGGGATTCTGTCTGGGACACGGCTTTGTTGTTTACAACAGCCAAACAAGTTGGGCACTTGAAAGGAAGAGTCCCGGGGCTTTCTCTGCTAATCCCGTTTTACAGAGAGTTCCAGGAGACTTGAGGAACAAACAGAAAATAACGTCGATCCAGGTCGGTATCAAACCCAAATGATCAGAGGAACAAATATTTACCCAGGTCAATATTTAACCAGGAGACAATAAATGCTGATATTGAACCAAATCTGGATATAAATACAGGCTATTTATAAAGTGAGCCTGCAAAGGGGCACTGCCGGGGCTGTGCCAGGGGGGTTGATTGATGATTATCCTGCCCATTGTTTGCTGATTCCCTTGGAGGCTGGAGTTTCGTGCAGGTGCACGGAGGAGAAAGAGCCCAGGCGGGGTTGTGGCACGACCGTTGTGCCACACCTGTGCTCCCGGGGTCCCCCATCCCTGGGACAGGCTCCTGGAGCCGTGTCCTGCTGTTCCCCCATTCCCTGAACCCCCACGGGGAATCATCGAGTCGTGGAGTGGTTTGTGCTGGAGGCATCAGAGATCACCCAGCCCTGACACCTTCCACTGTCCCAGTGTCCAGCCTGGCCTTGGGCACTGCCAGGGATCCAGGGGCAGCCACAGCTGCTCTGGGCACCCTGTGCCAGGGCCTGCCCACCCTGCCAGGGAACAACTCCTGCACAATATCCCACTCAAATCCCCTTTTCCACTTTGAAGCCATTCCCTGTGTCCTGTCCCTCCGTCCCTTGTCCCCAGTCCCTCCCCAGCTCTCCTGGAGCCCCTTTAGGCCCTGAAGGGGCTCTGAGCTCTCCTTTGAGCCTTTTCCTCTCCAGGTCAGCACCCCCAGCTCTCCCAGCCCGGCTCCAGCCCTGGAGCAGCTCCGTGGCCTCCTCTGGATTTATTCCAGCAGTTCCACATCCCTCTGATGCTGGGCCCCAGGCCTGGATGCTCTTGGCTCCCTGGCATGGACACAGGTGACATTTTTCTTGCCCCCTGTCCCCAAAGCTCTCTGCAGCAGTGACAGCACCACGCTGGGGGCTGGGTGTGAGCTGGGCCTGGGATCCAGCCGGGAAGGAATCTCCGATGTGGGAGCTGGGACGGGAGCTCTGGGCAGGCAGGAGTGAGCCCAGGGCTGCTGAGGTACCGCTGCCGGCCCCCCCAGCCCCTCCCTGGGCCACCCTCAGAGCTCTTGCCTGTTTAGCAAACACTGATTTCCCTCCCGGTCCCCCGGGTGGTGACAACACCTGATGTTCCTCGGCCGTTTGTCATTTATCACCTGCAGATTAGGAGGTGTTTAATCAGGGGACAGCCACGTCCCACCCCCGCCAGCCCCGGCCCAGCTCTCTGTGCTCGTGGTTAATCCGGGTTTATCTGGGGCCTGCCAAGAAATGTTTGTGTTGGACTCTGCTTGAATCGATCTCTGTGCTGATAACAGCTCCCGCAGCCTGGGACATCTGATCCAGGGATAAATCCCGGGCTCCTGCAGGATTTATGGGAACTGGCAGGAGTGGAGGGGCTCATGTCCACCCCTATGAACCACTGGAAAATCCTGCCCCGGAACATCCACTCTGGAGGGGTGGGATGGCATTGCTCTGTTCATCAAGCCACTGGTTTTACTGGGGCTGGGGGCTTTGCATCCTCCAGCTCTCCCAGGGGCTGCTCCTGAGGTTATCCCATCCTCCAGGGAAATTTGGTCACCAGGTTTGGGTGTGCTGAGGGTAACACTGCTGGTCCAGTGACACAGACTGGTGTCCAGTGGCCTTACTGGAGTGGACAAAGTGCTGGTTTGTGCCTTCTCGTTTTTATTTTGGTTTTCTTTGTCTGCCAAGTTGAGGAGATGCTTCTCCAGGGTCCAACTTGGGTGACTTTGGGGGGAAATCCCTCCGGAACTCAGTGCTTTGGCTGTGTGAGAGGAGTTTCTTGTTGGCTTTCCCTTCCCGGACATGTAAAGACAGCTGAAAATCAGAGAGTGGGTTTAGGTGGGATATTGGGAAGGAATTCCTGGCTGTGAGGGTGGGCAGGCCCTGGCACAGGGTGCCCAGAGCAGCTGTGGCTGCCCCTGGATCCCTGGCAGTGCCCAAGGCCAGGCTGGACAAGGCTTGGAGCAGCCTGGGACAGTGGGATAGGATGAGCTTTGAGGTCCCTTTCAACTCAAACTGTTGTGGGATTCTGTGAATGATCCCATCCCTCTGGACTCCCAGAAGGTTTGTTGGTGTTTCCCCTTTTCCCTGAGCTGCTGATCCATGATCCATGGTGGCTGCTGCAGCCGTGGCCGTGCAGTCAGTGCTGTCTGCTGCCTCCTGCCCTCACCCCGGTCTCAGTGATGGCAGGGATGGCCTGGCCAGTGACCATGAGGGAAACTGGGCCCGTGATCACACTGAAAACCTGGTGACTCTTCATCTGCAGGGCTCTGAGGCCTTTCCCCATCAGCTCACACCCCGTGCACTGTTGGGATGAGCTGAGCTGTTTGTGGGATAAGTTCAATCCTTCCCAAAAAGAGCTGGGAAATGGTTCATTCCCTGCCTGTGGCTGGCAGGCAGGGAGGGAGGGATGGGCTGATCATCCCAGGTCATTGCTGTCCCATGGGTAGGAGACAGGCTGGATATGGGGTCTCCAGCTTTGGGATCTGAAATTCTCTTGGAAGTGAGAAGCAGAAGGATGTGGGATGAGAATGAGCCCACAGGAGGCTGGTAAATACTGATTTGGGATTTGGAGGAATCCCAGATCTTTTCCCCTCCTCTTGGTGCTGGAGGACTGTGGCCTGTTTGGAACACTGACCTTGGAGAAAGGATCTGGGTCTGAGGGATCTGGGAAGAGCCCTCAGCCCTCTGAGTGAATCTGGGGGAGGTGGGAGAAGGGAGAGGTGCAGGACATCTGTGAGCACACTGTCACCGTGTGGGGATGATGAAGAGATTTGAGGTGCCGTGCCTCAGTCTCCTCAGGAGAGCTCTGTACTTCCCATTTGTCTCTCCTTTCCAAAGAGGCTTCCCTTGTTCCTCCTTGAACAGGCTCCAACCATGGTGGGCAACCATCTGCCCATGGTGGGAAACAATCTGCCCATGGTGGGCAACCACCAGCTGCTTCCATGTCATGGGGTGTGAGGAGACACCATTGGCAAGGGGGACACCTGGAGGCCCTGGGGGGGCTCTGGGGGGTGCTGCTCTCCTTGTCAGGGGAATTTGGGGGTGTCTTTGGGGTGCCCAAACTGGGGAGGACACCCCACTAACCCAGCCCTGTCTCCCACAGCTGCACCCCATGAGGATGGACCAGCGGATGCCACCGCTCATCCTGGAGGTGAGTGGCTTCCCTCGTTCCTTCCCCTGCATCCTCCTGCTCCTGTTGGGAAGAGGAAACACAGAATTCCTCAAGAGACTGAGCTGGGACATTCCCCCCTCCCCATTTCCACCCCCATCCACTCCCTCCTTCCATCCCCCCTCCCAGCTGGGACACGTTTCTCCATCTCTGCCAGTCCCCTGTGTCAGTGTGCCACTGTCACCTCCATGGCCTGTGTGTCCCCATCTGACAGGAACCAGGAATGACATCCAGGAGCACCTGAGTGCACTTGCTCACCTCAGTTGTGCTGATCCTGAGCTGAGGACTTTGTAGGATCACAGAATTATTTAATTTGGAAAAGCCCTCTAAGACCATCAAGTCCAACCATTCCCCCAGCCCTGCCAAGGCCACCACCGACCCATGTCCCCAAGTGCCACGTCCACAGGGCTGTTAAATCCCTCCAGCAATGGGGACTCCAGCCAGGGCTGGACAACCCTTTTTGGGAAAGGTTTTCTTAATATCCACCCTGAGCCTCCCCTGGCCCAGGCTGAGGCTGCTCCCTCTCCTCTTGTCCCTGTTCCCTGGAGCAGAGCCCGCCCCCCCCCCCGGCTGTCCCCTCCTGCCAGGGAGTTGTGCAGAGCCACAAGGGCCCCCTGAGCCTCCTTTGCTCCAGGCTGAATCCCTTTCCCAGCTCCCTCAGCCACTGGATTTGGATGGGGCACTGCTTGGGAAGTGCTTTGGTGTGGGAGGTGCCAGCACCAGGCCAGGCAGTGTTTTCCAGGTGTTTCTGGGCTACAAACAAAAAGTTCCTGTTTCTCCTTGTGGGAAGGACGCTGCTGCTTGGGATTCCTGCAGAACTGTGGCATAGTGGAGCATTCCATGGGGTGGGATTGTTGTTGTGCAGGTCCTGCACACACACACACAGAGCAATGGGGCAGGGCTGGTGTCCTCCTGTCTGGTGACAGTCACTGTCCCTTACCACCCTTTTCTCTAGGAGCCTGAAGAGCAAATACTGTCGTTTTTTAATGGAAAGACCAGGAAAAGATTGTGCTCTGCAGGGAGGGTGGTTCTGGGGGAAGGGAGGTTGGGTGACACCAAACAAGGGCCCTCCATGGAATCCTTTAGTGTGGAAAGGCCCTGTGAGCTCCACACCCTTCCCTATTTCTATTCCTGCCTGGTCCCCTGCGGGAGCACCTTCCCTTGGGAACTGGAGGTGAAAAAGTGAAATGCCAGAGATAAGGGAAGTGTGGAAGGAAAAGGCACCCAGCACCTTGCCCTGCCCCTGCTGCTGCCAAGTGGGGCCGTTCATTGCTCAGGAATGTGCGGCATCCCGAGCTGCCCGGGGCAGCTGATTCCCAAGGGAACCTGGCCCGTGCCAGCCCGGGTGCCAGGAGTGCCCGGGGCTGGGCTCCAAGGCTTTGCCGTGGTTCTCCCGAGGGAGGGAACCTGCTCTGGGCATGCCGGGGAGCAGGGAGGGACCGGGGCTTGGAGCTCTCCGTGAGGCTGGAATGGAGGTGCAGCTCTCTGAGCCCCTTCCCTGCCTCCTGCTGAGGCCTTGGGGTAAAGAGGGAGGGCAGGGACCAGGGACAGGACCCAGGGAACGGCTGGAGCTGTGCCAGGGAGGGTTAGGGTAGATATCGGGGCAGGGTTCCTCATCCAGAGGGTGCTGGGTGCTGCCCAGGCTCCGCAGGGAATGGGCACTGCCAGAGGCTGCCAGAGCTCCAGGAGTGCTTGGTCAGTCAGGGGGAGGTTGTTGGGGTGTCTGTGCAGGAGCAGGGGCTGGGCTGGATGATCCTTTCCAACCTGGGATATTCCATGGCTCCACAAGTAGTTCAAGGCTCTGCCTGAGCGAGGGCTCCTTCTCCAGAGGGGCTGATTGTGCTTCCTTTAACCAGCACAGGCACTTCCAGCACCTCCACATTTGTCGAGGGCAGACATGTCGTGGTTGGACTCAATGACCTTGGGGAGGTCTTTTCCACACATAACAATTCCCTGATGCTGTAGGATTCCCAGCACTCCGTGTGCACACACCAGTCCCAGCGTGGCCCTTCCTGGCCTGGCCTCCCTGAGCTCCTTCCCGAGTGGCAGAGGGTGGCTTTGTGGCTGTCCCCATGCCTGGGTGACAGCCAGCTCAGCCATGTGTTGCCAGTAGGGCTCCCAGAGGTGCAAAGGCTCTTTGAATGAGCTGGAAGCTCTGTGATCCTTTCCCTGGAAAGGGCGAGGAAATTTCTTGGCTCCCGCCCAGCTTTGTTAAGAGCCCTGAGGTGGCAGCAGGGCTGACTTTGGCCCATGGCACTGTGGTGACACAGTTCAGGGCTGGAAACCTCAGCTCAGGGCGTGGGCTGAGCTCAGCTCCCACTCCTGGAGTGCACTCCAGGCTCTGCCAAGGAAACCTGGTGGTTTTCCAGCCGCTCTCCATAGGAATGAGGGCTTTGATACTTGGAGAACCACGTAATTAAGGGCTGGAGCTCTGCACAAGAGCTTCAGTGCTAGGATCTGCAACCACAATGAGCAGAACCTGAGTCATCCAGCACCAGGAGACGAGTTTCCTCGAAGATTGCTCCATCAGGGTGCTGGATTGTTGGGCCTGGATCCAATGGGATGCCCCAGGCAGGAACCAGAAGGGGAAGGAATCAGAGGTTCTGGGAGCTTGGAGGAACCAGGCTTGTAAAAACAGCTCTGTAAAACCAGAACTAACCCAAAGGTTAGCCCAGGGCTGAGTCACTGCCCAGGTGAAGCAGGAAGGCAGGAACTGTTCCCATTTTAGGCTCAGAACACACTGAATTTGTGGCAATGTCACTTAGATTTCTAAGCCCAAATTATTCCCAATTAATTAAAGATATTTTCCTAGAATTCCTCAGTTCATTAAAGAGACTTTCCCAGAGTAAAACACTCCTCAGGCTGCTGAGTTTAAAGGAGACCAGAGCCAGCGTGTCCAAGGTGAGCTGCAGATCCAGCATGCCTGAGGTGATCCTGGCTGGATTCATCCCATTCCTGGTACTCACTCCTGCTATTTGTGTGGCCAAAGCTTCACACCCAAAGCTTGCTTCCCTTTATCAGGCTTCATTTCTGTCCTACCTGCATCCTGTCCCGGCTGCCCAGTGTTATCAGGGAGATAGGGAACGGGGACGTAGGGCAGAGGATGCTGATTCAGCCCTGGGTAGCCTGGCTGAGTCAGACCCAGAGCTAAATCACCTCAGCTCAGGTTCCTGGGCTGTTCCTGCTGCTCCCTCCATTTCCTGCTTGCTCAAACCCCTTCGAACGTTTCCCCACCCCCGGCTGGGTGTCAAGGTCACCTTTCCCAGCTCTGTGTCCGTGTTTTTGCCGCAGGCACGCTCGGAGATGGACAAGTACCTGTCCAGTGAGGTGCCGCCGGTGCCGATGCTCCCGGACAAGAAGTACCGCCGGGAGAGCGCCTCGGTGGTGGATGAGTTCTTCTCCACGGAGAAGCCCAGCTCCACGCCCTACAGCGTGAACATCAACGTCATCCTGCCCGACACCACCCACCTGCGCACGGGGCTCTACCGGCCCCCCAAGCCCATGGCCCCCTTCGCACAGATCAAAACCGAGCCCGGCGCCGCCTTCTCCCAGCCCTGCTCATCCTCCTCCGGCCCCACGCAGACCCTGCCCGACTTCACCAGTGTGTTCAGCATGCCCCAGTCGGTGGCAGTCAACAACATCTTCATCAAGCAGGAGATGCCCGCGGAAATCCCGCTGTCCGCCCACCCGCAGCAATCCCAGCTCTTCCAGCTGCCCCTGGGCGCTGCCGGCGCCGACATTCCCACCCTGGCCTCCTCCTCCAGCAGCACCACGGCCATCAGCTGCCTCAGCGGGGTCACCATGTCCACGGGCTCCATGGCCAGCGTGGCACACAGACCTGTGCAGCCAGCAGGGCCCCTCAAGCAGTACCCGCACGTGGCCCAGGGACAGGGAAGCTTCGGGAACATCCCTGGGCAGTTCTACCCCACCCCGGGGGTGACTCTGCCCCCCTCGCCCCCCAACTCGCAGCCTGGCAGCCCCGAGAACCAACCTGAGCTCATCAACACCATCTCTCCCCCGCCATCTTACGAAGCCACTTTTGGACTGAAGCTGGTCCAGTCATCTCAGATCCCCCCGGTTCCCAATGGCGTCGGGGGCCTCTCCCAGGGGCACATGGTGATGCAGCCCCCCAAGTACAACCGGCGGAACAACCCCGAGCTGGAGAAGAGGAGGATCCACCACTGTGACTACCCAGGTGTGCTCATCACTGGGGGTCTCTTGGCACCCCAAGGATAGGTGGGAGCCTCCAGGGAGGATGATCTGAGATCCTTTTGGGATGAAGCTGTGGATGGAGCCCCAGGGAAGTGGGAGGGAGTAGAAGAGGTTGATCCCACCAGCACGGTGTGGTTCCTGTTTTGTCCCCTTCCCTCTCCCTTTACACTCTGGCAGAAGCGACTCAGCAGGGTAGAGAGCTTCTGCAAAACCAGGGATGCTCCTGGGAACCTGCACTGGGGAATCTGCTCCTGAGCTGTTGCTTCACTCTGGTCTTTCCCAACCCCGAGTAGCCACACGAAGCCACTCTGCCATTCTCACGGACCCTTCCTTTCCCTCCCTGTCTCACAGTGGGTGGAAAACCAGCAAGGAATTCCCACCAAGAGCACTGCTGGACTCTCTCTGAGAGTTCTGATCTTCCAAAGAGCCAATGAGCTGAATATCCCTGTGCCATCCTTCCATGGCTCCATGGGCTGCAGCAGGAGCTGAGCAAGGGCAGGCATGGAGTGGTTTGGGTTGGAAGGGATGTTTAAAGGCCATGTCATCCCACCCCCTGCCATGGGCAGGGACACCTTCCACTGTCCCAGTTTGCTCCAAGCCCTCAAGCTGGGGATCAGCCCCGAGCAGCTGTGGCTGTCCCTGGATCCCTGGAAGTGTCCAAGGCCAGACTGGACAGGGCTCAGAGCACCCTGGGATAGTGGAAGGTGTCCCTGCCCATGGCAGGGGGGGCAATGGGATGAGCTTTCCTTCCAACCCAAACCAGTCTGGGATTCCGTGGCACACACCAGGGAAGCAAATCCCATTGAGAGATCCCAGTGAGAGCCACCTGAGGGCTTGGAAATGGCCACTCCTGGAGCCAGGACACACCTCCCACTTCCTGGGCTGATCCCCAGTGCTGACCAGTTGTGGATTAGCAAACAGTTTTCCCATGGGGGTGTGTGAATGAGGAAAGTCACTTCCTAACTGCCTCCTGTGAGATTTATGGATGCTTTCCATGGCATGGGAGTGGCTGGAGGTCAACCAGGGGCTCTGCCTGCTCCAGATCCTGTCTCCAGCCATGATGCCAGGAGCTGCATAAGAGCAGGACAAGTTGAGAGAGATCTTTCTGTGCTTACACCTTCCAGTTCTCCGGCATTCTGTGGATCAGGGATTTTCTGAGCCAGAAGCTGCCAGTGGTTGGTGACTTGTGCTGAATTTTTTACCTTCTGCTGGTCATGGTGAGGACATGAAAGGTAGAATTAGATCCGAGACAGATTCTCATGTCTGACTGCTCAGAGGCTCATCCTGCAGGATTTGCACCAAGGCAAAGCTGGTTTTAGCAGGATTTTGGTCTGTGGTGCAAAAAAATTACCCCAATCTATGTGGAATAAATCCTGGGTCTGTACATGCAGAGATGGAGCAGGGATCCATGTGATCCCTCCCTCGAAGGTTCAGCTGGAGGTGACTCCAGTCAGGAATAACGGTAAGGGATTCTCACTAACCTGGGCTGTGTGAGGAAGTGAAGGGGGCTTGGAGACTTCACACCTGGAGCCAGATAAATATGGGAGACCTATTTGTAAAGCCCCCATCCAGAACCTTCCAGGGCCTAAAGGGGCTCCAGGAGAGCTGGAGAAGGACCTGGGACAAGGGATGGAGGGACAGGATACAGGGAATGGCTTCCCAGAGGGCAGAGCTGGATAGGAGATTGGGCAGGAATTGTTCCCTGGGAGGGTGGGCAGGCCCTGACACAGGGTGCCCAGAGCAGCTGTGGCTGCCCCTGGATCCCTGGCAGTGCCCAAGGCCAGGCTGGACATTGGGGCTTGGAGCAGCCTGGGACAGTGGAAGATGTCCCTGCCATGGCAGGGGGGGAATGGGGGGAACTTTGAGGTCCCTTCCAACCCAAACCACTCCATGATTTCATGATCTCTCTCCCAAATGTGAGGGGTTGCCAAAACCTCAGAGCACCAGAAGCAAAACTGAACGGGGCCACCACCCCTTGTCCCTCCTGCCAAGGAGGGGAAAAGCAGCTCCTGCCCCATCTGAGCAGGACAGGACCAAGGGCTCATCCTGGGCAAGAGGCTCCTGTGGGCTGGGTGGAAACACTGGGATGAAAAATGTCCCCGTGCTGCTTGTGTAGGTCATAAAAATTCAAATTTATATTTGAATGTCCTCATGGAAACACAAAGTGGCAAGGGCAGAAAGGGCAGCAGAGGCTTCCTTAAGCTTTATCCAACTGAAACTTTGGAGGAATTAAACCCGACTCATCTTGAGACACCTGATGTTGGAACTTTTCCCCAGTCGTGGTGTCTCTGTTAAACCCTGTCTTTGAAACCTGTTCATGCTGATCTTGTGAAAACACTTCCCCCTGGCTCTGTTCTGGGACCTGGAAGCCAAGTTGTGACTGTCCCTGGCTGTTTCCTGCTTCCTGGAACATTTGTACCCTGTCTGCTGGGCCAGGACTGTTACAAAACCCAGCCTTGCAAAGTGATATCAGCTATGACTGAAACCCAGGGAGACAAAGGGCAGCACAGAGCCAGAAATGTGGGGGAATTGAGTCTTTTCATCCTGGTGGTGGAAGGAGGGGTTTGAACCTCTGTGCTTGACTCTCCCTGCCCTAATTCCCAGCACAATTCCCATGGGTGGCAGGAGAAGGTGTTCAAGTCTGTCTGCCTAAGAGCAAACGCTCTTGAGTTAATGCTGAGCCCAAGCCAGGCTTATTTGCATGGCCCAGCCCTGTCCCCCCCTCAAATATCAGAGTTTGTTTGAGCAGGGGCCCCTTCTCACAGGGAAATTGTGCTTTTTTCTGTCCTTGCAGGTTGCTCAAAGGTTTATACCAAGAGCTCCCACCTGAAGGCACACCAGAGGACTCACACAGGTAAGAGCAGCTCCAGGAAATGCTGCCAGCCTCAGGTATCTAAAAAGGGCAAGGTTAGATGGGAGACTGGGCAGGAATTGTTTCCTGGGAGGGTGGGCAGGCCCTGGCACAGGGTGCCCAGAGCAGCTGTGGGTGCCCCTGGATCCCTGGCAGTGTCCAAGGCCAGGCTGGACATTGGGGCTTGGAGCAGCCTGGGAAGTTATTGTGGTGCAAGATGAGCTTTGAGATCCCTCCCAATCTGATCTGTTCTTTGATTCTTTGATTTTTTTGCCCCTCTGAGCTCTTCCCTTGAGATCCTACCCAGGGCTGATCGTACTGATCCTACAGGAAGGTTACATAGGACCTGTGTTGCACGTTTAGGATCTCTGAGGAGACCAGGGAATCTCCTTTGTGTCAGACCCACTTTCTGCCATGGCTCCCAAGAAGAGGGAGGAACCCATCATGTCTCATGGGGTCCCACTCCTTCTGAACCCCCACAGGGAAGGGCTCCCAATTCATGCAGGGATGGGCTGTGCCCTCATTCCCCAGGGTGCCACGGTGCAAACGGGGACCCCAGCTGGGAGCAGCTCCCAGCACAGCTCCCCTGGGCTGATCCCAGCTCCGTGACACTCTGCATTCAAGCCCCGGCGCCCTCATTAAGGCATTTATTATACCTGAAATGTTATCAGATCCCCAGGTAGTCCAGGAACCATCAGTGCCCTCATAAATCTCTTTTATAGGAGGGCTGATCTTTACCGAGAGCAATTAAGCCGGGCCCAGAGTTCACTTCTCTTTTTTATGAACAACGACCAAACCCCATTCTGCGGCTGGGAATTGGTTCTTGCTCTTGGCTCTGTTCCTTCCTCCCCTTATCAGCCCTTCAAACAAAGAATTTCACTTTGTGAGCCACGATACTTCTTTGGCAGGGGCTGGGGAGGAGGGGGCTGGAAAACATCACGGAAGGGGTGGAAAAAAAGGAACAGGAAGGATGTTGTCCCAGAGCTGGGTGCTGATAGGGATTTATCACAGTCTGGGATCAGGGCTTTTAAATTAAATTAAATTAAATATCTCTTGTCTCTTCTGTTGGGAGCTCTGTGCCCAGGACAGGATCCATGAGTTGGGCGCCTCCTTCCCTATCGCATATAAAGATTTACCCAGGAAAATTTGTGTGGGTTTGAAATCCAGGAAAACTCAGCAGTTTTTCCAGGTTTCCCAGTAATCAGGCAGGAAATCCAGGTGGCTTTGCCTCCTTCGCTTCCCCTGCTGTTAGAGAGAAGGGTGGAGAGGTGAGGGAGGGTGTGGGCTGAGGAGTCAGGAGAAGTCCTGATGGTGAGCAAAAAGCAGGGGAGAGAACCAGGAGAGAACCAGGGGAGAACCAGAGAACCAGGATCTCTGCATCCAATGTTTTTGAGCCTCGAGTTTTGCTTTGGGGACCTTTGCCTTGCTGAGTTTGTCACCAGAGCTGCAAGAACAAGGGCTCACCCCAAATCCTGCCTCAGCTCCGTCGCCCAAAGGGTTAAAAATGTCCCTTCTCCCATTCCCTCCCTGAGAAGTCCATGGTCTGGGAGCTCTTTCCTTGTGGTTTCCCGTTGCCATGGGCCGGGTGTTTTCCTCTCCTGGAGCCACCATTCATTTCCTGGGTGCCATTGTGAGGTTAAACATAAACCCCCGCGGCCGGGAATGCCACCTTGGAACCTTTGTTTGGGCCCGCCCTGCCGTGCTGTCCTGGGAGAGGCAGCCAGCTCCTGGGACAATGGA
Organism: Hippolais icterina; assembly: GCA_013400075.1. Taxonomy (NCBI): domain Eukaryota; kingdom Metazoa; phylum Chordata; class Aves; order Passeriformes; family Sylviidae; genus Hippolais; species Hippolais icterina. The sequence goes on along the minus strand of VWYN01000019.1, from coordinate 63,034 downwards.
AAACCTGGGACAATGGAAAACCTTGGGTTTCTGTCCTGGACATCACCCTGGCATTGTTTGAAAGCAAAGGGCTTCAGAGGGGTTGACCCAGCCAGGTGACCTGGGGGGGACAATGTCTGGGCTGCAAGGGGCAAATCCTGCCTTTGGGAAAATAAATCCTCCTTTTGGGGCAAATCCCGCCTTCGGGGCAAATCCTGCCTTTGGGAAAATCCTGCTTTTGGGGCAAATCTTGATTTTGGGAAAATCCTGCCTTTGGAAAAATCCTGCCTTTGGGAAAATACTGCTTTTGGGGCAAATCCTGCCTTTGGGCAAATCTTGCCTTTGTCTTGGCATGTCCCAAGTCCCATAAACCCCTCACCAACTCCTTGTAAATCCTCTGCAAGTGCTGTGTTTACCTGAGCCATAAAAATCCCCCTCCCTTTCCCATGGAGCAGCATCCAGGGGTTTTTGGAGGAGCAGGATGTGCTCGTGCTGCTCTGCCTCCTCCAGGTTCGTGCAGCCATGGTTTTGTGTTTTATCCACAGTGGGCAAGGCACTGGAGACCTTGCTGTGGCTGATTTCACTTCCCAAACGCCAAACATGGCATTCCCAGCCCTGGAATTATTTAAGGCGAGGCTGGATAGGACTTGGATCTAGTGGAAGGTGGAATGCAGTCTAGTGGAAGCTGGTTTGAGGAAAATGGGCTTTAAGGTCCCTTCCAAGCCAAGGCATTCCAGGATTCCCTTGTTCTGTGGAGCGGCCTGTGTGAGGAAGGGCTCCCTGGGAGGCATGGAGAGGAAGGAATCCCTAGAAGTCGATGTAGGAATCCCTTGAAGTTGGTGGAACCTGGTCTGGGCAGAGTGGAACATGAAGGGCTTTAAGGTCCTTTACAAGCTGAGCTGTTCCAGGATTCCCTGGTTCCATGGACTAGCCTGTGGGAGGAAGGGCTCCCTGGAAGCACGGGAAGGTGTCCCTGGGAGCCTGGCGAGGAAGGAATCCCTGGAAGCACGGCAGGGCAGGGCACACATGCCTGTGCACGCGTGCTGGTGCGGACGTGCGCTCCCGCTGCGCCGCTGCGCCCGTCAATTGGCCCCGGAAAGGGTAAATATTTGAGGTCGGGAATGTCAGCACATTCCCTGAACTCTGCCTGCTTGTTCAGGCTGTTAAGAGCAGCACTAATATTTGAGAGCACCACGCCCTGCGTGGGGACAGGGCTGCAGCCAGGGTTCAGCCCCGTGGCCTGGCTGGAAGTGGCCGCGGGCTTTTCCAGCCCAGTTCCCAGCTGGCTGGGAAGGCGCCTGGTTGAATGGATTTCGGTTGGGAATGGGTGTGTTTGGGAAGGGGGAGGAGAGGGCACGGGGATGACATCACCTGAATGCTCTGAGGGAAACACAATACATTGTGTACAGAGCTGCTGGTGGGGGAACTTGGAGGTGTGGAGCATTAGGTCATGGAATCCTGGAAAGGTTTGGCTTTGGGAGGGGTCTTTAAAGGCTGTCTGATCCTTTAAGGATGCCTTCCACTAGATCAGATTGCTCCAAACCCCATCCAACCTGGCCTTGAGCACTTTCAGGAATGGGGAAGCCACCAACATTAAATGGAGGTTTTAAAAAAAAAATACGATTTTTTCAGATTGAAATTTAGATGTAGAGCCCTGTCTTTGTCCTGGTGCCTCCCACCACTCACAACTTCCTTAGGAATTTTTGGCTTTTTATTTAAAAAAACCCAACCTAATTCACAAGTTGTTTTTAGCCTTTAGCATTTAGAAATGCTCCAAAATCCAACAGGAACTTGAAGAGCACTAGAAGGCAAAGCAGAATGGGGTGAAGAGGGACAGGACCTGGTTGGTGCAGCTCAATCCCTTGGTGGCTCTGGGCTGTGTGCTCTGGGGAGCCCCGGCAGTGCCAAGGAAATTGGCTATTTCCCAGAGGTTTGGGGCTGTTTTTGGGAGGCTGGGTAGGGGGTGAAGATGGACAGGACCTGTGTGGTGCAGCTCAGTCCACGGTCCCTCAGTGTCTCTGGGCTGTGCACGCCGGGGAGCCCTGGCAATGCCACGCGAGGTGGGCATCTCCAGAGACTGGGGGGTGTTTTTGGGAGACTGGGCTCATGGGGTGTGACCTGTGGCTGTCCCCTGGGCAGGTGAGAAGCCCTACAAGTGCACGTGGGAAGGCTGCGACTGGCGCTTCGCCCGCTCAGATGAGCTGACCCGGCACTACCGCAAGCACACGGGGGCCAAGCCCTTCAAGTGCCTGGCGTGCGGCCGCTGCTTCTCCCGCTCTGACCACCTGGCCCTGCACATGAAGAGGCACCAGAATTAGGAGCCGCCTCCCTTCCCACTTATCCGAGAGCAGCTCAAACTCTTCCCTTCTCCCAGGGAAGGGCCTGTACATAGGAACGCCCCCGCGCCGCGATCAACCGAGGCGGCAGGAGAGCCCCTGCCAGCCTGGCCCCGACTCTGTCTGGTTTTACAAGAGGCTGAAATGTGCCCAGCTCATTTCAAATGAGCCCTGACTGCAGACTCATCTCCTGACAAGGCTCCTGGTGGCACCGGGGTGATGGAGCTTGGATTCCCAAGGGCTTTCTTCTGGCAATCCTGCTATTTATTTGTCACTCAGGAGCGACTTCGTGTCTCAAGGCCTTTTGGGATGAGTTTTGCCTCTTTGGTGAGACCCAGGAGAATGTGACAGCTTGGCTGTGACAGGTCTCACTTGGAGACTCTTGGACAGTCCCATGGCATAGCCATGGATGTGACACTGTGTGACCATGGACATGGCACCTTGTCCCATGGTGTGACTGTGGGTGTGGCACTGCTGCGATGGTGTGACCATGGATATGGCACCTGCCCCTCATGGTGTGACCATGGATGTGGCTCCACTGCCATGGTATGGCCATGGCTATTCCACCTGTCCCATGGCATGGCCGTGGATGTGACACTGGTGCCGTGGTGTGACCATGGATGTGACACTGTTCCCCATGGTGTGACCATGGATGTGACACTGTCCCTCATGGTGTGACCATGGACGTGACACTGGTGCCGTGGTGTGACCATGGATGTGACACTGTTCCCCATGGTGTGACCATGGATGTGACACTGTCCCCCATGGTGTGACCATGGACGTGACACTGGTGCCGTGGTGTGACCATGGATGTGACACTGTCCCTCATGGTGTGACCATGGATGTGGCACCAGTGCTGTGCCAGAACAGGAGCCGTGCCCAGGGCTGTTGGGGGTGACAATCCCAGTCTCTATGGGGGTATAGAAGAACAGACCTGTGACAAGCTCTGTGACCCCTTCAAACAAGGGGCAGCACAAAAGCAGGTGACAAAAGCATCACTGAGCCCATTCGTGGCAGCCAGATTGGGACTGCAAACACCTGCCCTGCCTGGCCAGGTTTTTATGGTTGTGTCCTTAGCATTTCTGCTTCCAAGAAGAATTTGGACTCTGGGAGGACCAGGGTGGGTTTGAAGCCACCCAGGGGACAGCAAAAGAGCCACTGCTGAAGTGTGGTGTCCCAGAATCCACTGACAGTGCCCCTCTCCAAAATCCTCCCACAAGGACTCGGTGGCTGCTGGTCCCACCGGGCCTGTGCTGTTGCCATTCCATCAGGTGGGAAAAAAAAAGAAAAGGGAGAAAAGTATCTTGGAAACAAATTCCAATAAATCCTGCTGTTCAGAGTGGAATCACATGACTACCTCACAGGTTCACCACCTCTGGCTCCCTAAGCTCCTTCCTCCCATCCCGTGGGATGCACATTCCCATTCTCCAAAGCCTTCCAGGGTTTAAATTTGGGACAACAAGAGCCAGTTCCTAGACCAGCTGTGAGAGTTGTAAATAAATCAGGACCAAATAATGGGCCTGCTGTGTCCAGCAGAATGTTGATTTGTTCCACACCCTCCTCCTCCTCTCTCGTTTTTCCTTGGATAAATTTGGGTGACGCATGGATTGTTGTCTGGGATGAAAGGCCACACTGGACCATGGCACGGTCAGTTTGGAATTTGGAGGCTGCTCCCCTCTGCTGTTGCCAAGGTTGCTGCTGGGTTCCTGCTTGGCCTTTTCCTTGGGCAAACAGAACCAATCCTGTCGGTCTGTTTGACAGGAGAGAAGGGCAGGAAGGGTTTGGGGTCCTTGGTGTGCTGTAGGCAATGGTCCAGCTCTGCCTCTGACTCTTCCCTGTGGCTCTTTGGCCAGGAGCCTCCCGTGCCACCAGGGAGGATGGGAATGGAGGAGGGAAAGGCCATGGAATTGCTGGATGGTTCTCCCAACAGTGGGAACAGTTTTCCAGCCCTCAGCACCAACCTCCACCCTCTGAGATGTTTTTTGGGGACATCTCTTGTGGTTGAACCTCCCCAGTGCAGGAGCCAAACCACAAGGTGCAGGGTCCCCGTGTGTGTCACCATCAGCGCCACCCGTGGCCCTCTCAGAGGGGTCTCTTCACCCCCCTCTGCCTTTGGAGAAGGAAACCTCCTCTTCCCATCCCCAATTCCCCTCTTTCCCTACCCTGTGATGCTGATGGAGCCCAAAACCAGTTTGCTTAAAAACCAGTACAAAGCCAAACCTACCAACAGGCAGCTTGAAATCCAAGGGGAATTGGACATAATTTTCCAGCTAATCTTGGGAATCTTTTTCCCTACAGCCACTGCTTGTCCTCCCCTGGACTCTGTGTGTGTAAATATATAAATATATATATATATATATATATTTTGTTATTTGATAAAGGGCAGAAGTGTTTTAGCACCCACCCACTGCTCTGTATGCAAACTCCTCACATGCAAATACTTCTCTATGCAACAATATTTTGTTTTTAAAAATGAAAATCAAGGCAAATCCTCGGCTTCTATTCCTTTATTTTTCTATGGACAGAGTGGACAGCTCTAGGTTTGTGTTGATGGCCGAGGGCACCTGTTTTTGGGGAGAAATCCAGGGAAAGGGGAGTGGTGCTGGTGGAGCCACGTGACACTCGTGACAAATGAAGGTCCCTCCATCCCCAGTCCCCTGGGACATTTTGGAAAAGCTGTGCAAGGAGTGGATCAAATGCTGGAATGTGGGTGCCTCGCCTCTCTTTGATAATGGGGAGAAAATCGCTGTAAATAGGCCAAAAGTGCTGTGTGACTTTGTGGGTTCTTCCAGGTGATCCTTTATTATCCAAGATAAACACAATGGGGAAGAAATTGGGACCTGGAAAACGTGTGGGACGGGGGGGAAGACTGCTTTTCCTGGGATGCTGTGTGTATTACAGAACCCCTCTCCCCCACCAAACTCCCCCAGGAATATTGATCCATCTACTATTTTGTAATAAAATTTTATCACCTGCAGATGTCGCCTGGCTTCTGGTCCTTCCTGCTCCAAGAGCTTTTTTTTGCCTTCACCCCCTGCTTTTCCAGGCTTAAGGAAAAGGGGAAATGAAGGTGGTTTTCTTTTTTTTTTTTAATTGGGGAAATGGATGCCCAGGCAGGGAAGGATCCATTTGCAGTGTGAGCCTGGAGTGGTTCCTGTCCCTGTCCCTGTGCTATGGGAAGGGAAAGGAGGGACATAACCCTTGTTTTTGATCCCCTCGCCTGTATGTGCTCCCATTCTTTATCCTGAGGAGGGCAATGGGGCATCCACAGATCCAGGAGGGAGCTGGAGCAGAGACAGGAGGGGGAGAGGGACAAGACAGGGATGAGACACCTGAATGTTCCATGGCCCCCTCCTGTCCTTGGGGACACCGCTGTCATCAGGAGAGATGTCAGACCTGGCTGAGGTCTCCTTGGGCCAGCTCCTCCCTGGAGCATCCTCCTTGAGCAGTGGCAGATCTGGGACAGGGCTCAGAGCAGAGATGGGAGTTCAGACTCAGCCCTCAGCGGGGTCTCAGCAGAGCAGGATCCCAAAAAGTCCTTCTCCCTTTCCCGTCCCTCGGCTCTCACTCCCTGCAGTGTCCCCCTGGCACTGTCCCCATCCCCGTCATGGCCCTGTTTGTGTCCATGGTGAAGCACTGGCTGTGAAAGCTGGGTCGATGCATGGACTGCTCCTGCCGGGCTGTTAAAGCCCCAGGAATGCAAAGATGCATCTGGTCAAGGATAAGGGAGGGAAGCAGGAGGCAGAGGGAGGGATAAAATCCTGGGGAAAGTCTGGAGGAGGCCACATGGTCTCACAGGGCACGACCAAGAGGTGACGGCACCAACAGGTTTTTTTTTTCTTGGAATTCAGAAGGAAGGGATGCTGATGCCACCACACCACGTCCAGGGGCTGGAAAACACATGGAAGGAGGGTGGGATGGGAAAATCCCTGGAGGAGGCTCAGGGAGGCTCTGTCCTTCCTCTGCTCCCTGGGTGATTCCAGAGGGAGGAGCTGGAAGGTCCCACGGACAGTGAAGGTCCTGCTCCGTGCCACCCTGTGCCCGAGGCCTGGTGGGATGGGGGGAGAAAACCCAGCCCAGCTCCCCTGGGGATCTGGGAGGCCCCTGGAGATGCCCCCCCAGCCTGGCAGTGACTTTGAGGGTGGCTTTAACTTTGAACTTTGCTGTTCCCACATCTCCCCCGGCAGATCAGGGCTGTTCTGTTTGATGTGCCCAGGGCCCGGGCTGTAAAGTTATCCATTGACTCGGGAAAACACAATCCCTGGGAGAAGGAGCCGCCGGGCGGGTTCTGCGGGTGTCTCCGGAGCTCGGCAGAGGATTGTGGCATCGGGACACGCCTGTGGCTGTGGCAAAGCCACCCCAGGCTGCGACCTGCGGGGACAAATCCCGGCTCCCAACAGCCGCCAACCGGAAAACACAAGGGAGAGCTCCAGCGGGGTGAATTTTAGGGAAGGTGGCACAGAATGTCCCCAGCCCTGTGGGAACGGGCCGTGCTGGCCGTGACAGCGGCCACGAGCGCTGCCCTTCAAACTCTGCCCTTATCTCCTGTATCCCCAGGACTATCAACCCCTCGAGCCTCCCGAGCCATTAAAGTTAACCATTACCCAAAGTGAGTGTTTATTTGGGATAATCCAGGCCCGGGGGAAAGTGAGGGACAGGGGGAGGAACGCTCTTGGTTCTTTTCTGTGAGATAGAGCCCGTCCTGCGGCACTAAAGTGCTGCTTGAACAAGATGAATGCTCAAATAATGCACGGCCAACAGTGCGGCCGGGAGCTGCGACGGGAGAGCTCTGGCCACCAGGACACTTGGTGTTCCCATTCCGTGGGG
>VWYN01000019.1:38485-55730 GCA_013400075.1 Hippolais icterina | reverse complement strand
TGGGGACACTTGGCATTCCCATTCCGTGGGGACACTCGGCATTCCCATTCCGTGGGGACACTCGGCATTCCCATTCCGTAGGGACACTTGGCATTCCCATTCCGTGGGGACACTTGGTGTTCACAGCCTATGGGCACACTCAGCATTCCCATTCCTTGGGGACACTCGGCATTCCCATTCCTTGGGGACGTTCAGCATCCCATTCCTTGAGGACACTCGGCATTCCCATTCCGTGGGGACACTCGGCATTCCCATTCCGTAGGGACGTTCAGCATTCCCATTCCTTGGGGACGTTCAGCATCCCATTCCTTGAGGACACTCGGCATTCCCATTCCATGCGGACACTCGGCATTCCCATTCCGTGGGGACACTCGGCATTCCCATTCCTTGGGGACACTCGGCATTCCCATTCCAAGGGCAGGCTCCCTCTCTCCTGGGGATGGATCTTCGGTGCCCCTCAGCCCATGGGGGGCTCTGTTTCCTGCCTGTGGTCCGTTCAACCTTTCCTTGGTATTTTCCCATCTTTGGGGAGAAATCCTCCTTTTCCGGACAATTTTCCCACTCTTTGTATCCCTGCCCTGTTCCCTGCTCCATCAGCCGTGTAGAAGCAGCAGGGGGAGCCAGGACAGGGAATATCCACACCCAGACCCTTCCTTGGGTCCTAGGGGCTTCTCACCCACCTGCAGTTCCAAACCTGAACGACCCCAAAGCAAAGGGATCCCAAATCCCAACCCTCCTCTAGACACGTCCCAGAGGAATACTCCTTTATTCCCACTCCCAGAATTTTTGTCCTCTCGCTGGAGGTGGGGAAGGGCAGGAACACCCTCAAAGCTTTTCAGCACCGGGATCTGAGCCCCAAATGTGCCCCCAGCACTGGGCAGTGGCACAAACCCTTCCACCTCCCGGTGGGGCCGGGTCCCTCCTGGGCTGGGAGCCTTCCCAGGGCGGGCCGGGAAGGAGCCGGTCCGGGAGCCGTTCCCGGAGCCGGTCCCGGAGTCCTTCCCGGAGCCGTTCCCGGGAGTCACCGGATCGCGTGCGGAGGGCTCACCTGAGCCCTCTAATCCCCTAATCCGTCACCAAGGAGACCCAGCGTTACCTGGCATGTGTGAACAGAGGGGCCCGCGGAGGGAGAGCAGCCTCTCACCCCTGCCAAGTCCCTTTTCGGCTCATCCCGGTGCTCCAGGGCTGGGGGATGGAGCGGGGAACACTCTCGCTGCCATCCATTCCCACACCAGTCCCCGCCAGGGATTTATCCATCCCTGCTTTCCTGAGCACCCTTGTCCTGCACCACGAGGGTGGGGGGCGTCCCCTGGGCACATTTGGAGAAAATGGGGGCACCCCCAAAAAAACAGGGACCCCAAACTGCTGCTGAGGGACACTGGGGTGTGTCTGCTCTGCCCAACCCCACCGGGGGGCTTGGAGAGACACAGGGATGGGCGCAACCAAACTGGGTAAAATGGCGATGAAAAATTCCCTTTGTGGCAGCAGGGAGGGTGCAAGGGCTCTAAGCCAGGTGGAGAATTGTCCCAGGCACCACAAAGGTGGGGACAAATCCCGACCTGGAAACGACCGCAAGGCACAGGATGCGGGCATGGGGAGAGTTTGCTTTCCTACAACCACCCGGAGGGGCACGTGGAGACCTGGATCACCGCCGAGGGTCCCTGTGGGGGCAGCAGGGGACAACCCAGCCACTCGTGTCACTCCGGTCACCTTCTGAACGCACCGTGAGTGGGAAGGGCGAGGAGAGCAAAGAGTTTCTGTGAGAAAGGGTGAATTCCCGCAGGGAACATCCTTCCTGCTCCCAGCGTCTCCTGGAGGAGAGTCCAGGGCTGTGGGGCTCTTCAGCCCCTGCCTGGGCATCCTCGGGGATGTCCCTGGAAGCTCCCATCGCCTCCCACGGGGCTCCAGTTCGGCTGAGACCTCGCAGCTCATGGCACGGCTGAATGGAATTTTTCCAGCGGCGCCATCGATCCGTGTCCGTGCGGTCCCTCCCGCATCCCCCGGGACCGCGTCCTGCCCGCCCGGACCGCGGGGTGCGGCTGCGGGACACCGGGAATGCGGGGACATCCCGCTCCGGGGACATCCCTGCTCCGGGGACATCCCGCTCCGGGGACATCCCCTCTCCAGGGACATCCCTTCCCTAGGGACATCCCGCTCCGGGGACATCCCGTTCCGGGGACATCCCCTCTCCGGAGACATCCCTTCCCTAGGGACACCCCGCTCCGGGGACACCCCGCCCCAGGGACATCCCTTCTCTAGGGACATCCCGCTCCGGGGACATGCTCGGTCGAGGGCCATCCCCGCTCCAGGGCCATCCGTGCTCCAGGGCCGTGAGTTCTGGGAGCACGGCTTGTTCCCGGGGTGTGTCACCTCCTTCACCCAGGGCAGAGGCTCTGAGCAGCCCGGTTTAGTGGGAGGTATCCCTGCCCATGGCCTTTGGAGGTCGTTTCCAGGAGGTAAAAAACTGGGATTCTATGAACTATTTTCTCCTGAAAACGATTCCGTGACTCTGAGAGCTCAGGAGGAGCCCCAGCATCCGCCAAGGCGTGAGGAAGAGCAGGGGGACCCTTCCTCCTTCCCACACCTCCACCCAGCGCAGGGGATGAGCCAGACCTGCCCCTCTGCATCCTTTGCTTTCCCGAAACTCCTCTGGCTCCATCCCGCGCGTCTTCAGCTCCGTCCCGCCTCTCCTGGCCCCAGCTGCCGGCGCCGTTCGCCCGCGCAGCGCTTGGGGCAGCAGAGCCCCGCGCTCGGCCGGAGCCTCGTCCTGCCCGGGCTGAGCTTTGCCCGGCCAGGCTGAGCTGAATTTGCGGCCTCCTGCACCCCGTTAGCAGGTGTTTATCTACCCCAGAGCCCGGGGAAATGTCCCTGTTTCCCCTGCAGCCCCGAACATCCCGGCATTGCCGTGCCAGGCGGGAGCCACTGCGGCCACTGCGGCTCTTCCCGGTGCTCGTCGCTCCAGGATTTTTGGGCGAGGGATTTGTATCCTCGCTCAGTGCTGGGGGGAGCCTTCCCTCGGGCTGTGATTACCCCAATCCGTCAGGAGCAGCGACAGCATTCCTGCAAAGCACCATTCCACGGCCCTGCTTCTCACGGGGGTGTCCCCGCTGAAAAAGAGCCCAGTCCTCGGCTCCAGGGCATTAAGCGACCCTGTGGATAATCCTTTCCCAGCTGCTGGATCTCTCCAGACCTCTCATACCTTTGCTGGGAGAGGAATTGAGCCCAATTTTCCTTGGAGAAGAGCTCCTGGGGGAGGAGGGGAGCAGCCCCTGTGCCAGCACCACCATCACACAGCCCCAAACTCAGAGCAGGGGTGTGGAATGGGATAATCCTTAATCCATCCCAAAGCAATCTCCTTCCTTCCCAGTCCTTAAGGAGGGAGGAAATTTTGGAGGCAGGTTCACAGGTGCCATTTCTCCTTCCCATCCCAGGGACACAAACCCTGCTCCCACCCACGGGATCTGTCTGTGCTTTGGATGGATGAAAAACCCCAATGCCCGGAGCTCAGGGGATGAGCTCCAACAAATTCCCAGTGGCAGGAACTGTCCCCTGCTGGTTTTCACTAACACTGAAATATTAAAGCAATCTGGTTTTTATTTGGGAATTTTTATTGGATTTGCCAGGCTCGGGAAGCCACGGCGACAAACAAACCTGACAGAATCCTATTAGCCCCATTAATCAGCATTAAGTGCTAATATCTGTGTTCTCCCTCCTCAGTGATATTAATTAGCACAACCAGAGAGGGGCAGAGCTCCAGCCCCGACCCTGGAGGAGCTCTCAGCATTCCTAGGAAGGGGCTGGGACTGCTCCAAGCTCTTCCTGACTGCCAGAAAATCTTCCACCAGCACCAGTCTAAAATATCCTCCACTCTGGGTATCCATCCCCAAATTCCAGAGGCAACAGCCCCCCTGGTGCCTCTCCTTTCCTGCTTCCAGAGGCAGCCCCAGCAGCCAGAATAGAGGCTGTGTATTCCCAGGATTTGCTCTGCCTCCTGCAGCAAGGATGGAGCATCCTCTGGGAGAATCCAGGGAGAATCCTCTGGAGTCCCCCAGGGTGTTGTGGGATTGGGGTTTTATTTGAGGTGTAGACCTGGAATTCCCAGCCCCCCCAGCCCAGGCAGTTTTTCTCAGAGTGTAGGGACAGAGTTGTCCTGTTCCCAGGGATTGGCAGGATCCTGGGAACCTAATGAGTGTGGATGTGGCGCCTGGGGACATGGTGGCCTTGGCAGTGCTGGAAGAGAGGCTGGACTTGATAATCCCAGAGGCCTTTTCCAGTTTCAGTAATTCCATGGTTTCAAAAGGTCCCTTAGAAGCACTGAGCAGCTCCAGCTTTTCCCTGGAGAGGTTACCACTGGGGAGAGGAGACACTGGAGGCTGAAGCCTGCAGGGTGAGTGATCAAAGCCTTCCCAAACCTTCATCCCAGTGGGAAGGAGAGCAGGGAGGGCACACGGAGCAGCAGCAGCAGGTGGGGTGACCTTTGCATCCTAGGCGGCGAAATGCCAGCCCCAGTGGGAGGGATTGCATCCCAACCTTCCCCATTCCCAGCCCACAGCAGGGATTGCATCCCAATCTTCCCCGTTCCCAGCCCACAGCAGGGATTGCATCCCAACCTTCCCTGTTCCTACCCCACAGCAGGGATTGCATCCCAGCCTTCCCCGTTCCCAGCCCACAGCAGGGATTGCATCCCAACCCTCCCCGTTCCCAGCCCACAGCAGGGATTGCATCTCAGCCTTCCCCGTTCCCACCCCACAGCAGGGATTGCATCCCACCCTTCCCTGTGCCAGCCCCAGTGGGAGGGATTGCATCCCAACCTTCCCTGGCTCCTGTTGCTCCTCTGGCCTTGATCTGATCCTGCACTTGGCTTGGTTTTGATTTATTTTTGGTTTTGTGCAGAGGGAGAGTGAGAAATAAATAAATAAACAAACAAATCAATCAGTCAATAAATCACCTCCCACCCTCAGCATCCCAGCTCCACAGGGGGATGGAAATCAGCTCCATCCTTCCTGCACCTCCTGCTTCTCCCTCTCCAAGCCATCCATCACTCCCTGCCCCAGCCCGGGAACAGGAGCTGTGGGGTCAGAGCCAGCCCCTCCTTCCTCTTGTCCTGCTGATCCCAGACATCCCTGGGCTGGCTGCGTGGGAGCCCTGGTCCGTGGAGCTCTGGTCCAGATGGAGAGGGAAAGGTATCCACATCCCTGGCCATGTCCAAGGCCAGCTTGGATGGGGCTAGGAGCAGCCTGGGATAGTGGAAGGTGTCTGTGCTCATGGCAGGGGCTGGAACTGGATGAGTTTTAAGGTCCCTTCCAACCCAAACCTGTCTGGGATAAAACATAAAAATTCCATGGAGCTGCTGGAGCCAGTCCAGAGAAATCCACAGAGCTGCTCCAGGGCTGGAGCTCCTCTGGAGCTGGGCTGGGAGAGCTGGGGGTGCTCACCTGAAGGAGAAGGATCCAGGGAGAGCTCAGAGCCCCTTCAGGGCCTAAAGGGGCTCCAGGAGAGCTGGAGAGGGACTGGGAACAAGGGATGGAGGGACAGGACACAGGGAATGGCTTCCCACTGCCACAGAGCAGGGATGGATGGGAGATTGGGCAGGAATTGTTCCCTGGCAGGGTGGGCAGGCCCTGGCACAGGGTGCCCAGAGCAGCTGTGGCTGCCCCTGGATCCCTGGCAGTGCCCAAGGCCAGGTTGGACACTGGGGCTGGGAGCAGCTGGGACAGTGGAAGGTGTCCCTGCCCATGGCAGGGGTGGGATGGGATGAGCTTTCCTTCCCTTCCCACCCAAGCCATTCCAGGATCTGCCCTCGGAGGCTCCCGGCACCACCCCCTGCAGTGGTGCAGGTCCTGCAGCAGCCACGTCCCCAGAGCAGCTGGAACCCTTCCCTCTCCTGACACCGAGTCCCGGCCGCTGTCACCTCCCGGGTATTTATCACCCAGAGCCTGCAGACTGCGCATAAAATGCGGGAAAAAAAGCCGGGAGAAATCCCATCCGTGCTGGCTGGAGGGAAGAGGCAGCGAGAGCGCTCAGGTCGCGGTGCCTCCTCCGCACTGCAGCTCCGCGGGGCATCACTCATCCCGGGCAGGACAGCGTGTGCCCAGCCCCGCCAGCGCTCCCGGCAGGAGCGGCGCCGGAGGAGCACAATTAAGCAGCACTAATTAACTGCCCCAGGAGGAGGCAGCACTCAGCCTCGTTGAGAGAAGGTTTCTCTGCAACCGGAGCGTTCCAGCCCGATCCGAGCAGGGTTTGGGTCCAGAGCGGAGCTGTGAGATGTTGTTCGTGCGATTCTGGATGCTGCTTGTGGAATTAATTAGCAAATTATTAGATAGGAGCAGTAACCAGGGCTCATCTTCCCGAGGGGCTGGGCACGGCTGCACCAGCAGCATTCCAGAGGCTGGGAGGGAACAGAGGTCAGGCCAGCAGCCCCGGGGTGACTCTGCGCCATCCCGGCGTCCTGTCCCTGTGTGTGGGAGATGGGATGGGGCCGGAGGGGCTGCGGGAGCAGCGAGGAGCCAGCCGGGGGATGATGAGGATGGAGCCAGTGGGAGAGGTGACACTGCCTTCCCAAACCGGTGGGAGAGGTGGCAGTGCCATCCCAAGCTGGTGGGAACAATGGCAGTGCCTTCCCAAGGAGAGGTGCCAGTGCCTTCCCGAACCAGAGGGAGAGGTGGCAGTGCATTCCCAAATCTGTGTGATGGTGCCAGTACCATCCAAGGTGCCGGGAGAGGTGACAGTGCCATCCCAAAGCGGTGTGATGGTGACAGTGCCACTCCTGCGGGTGACAGCCCTGGCAGCTGTTCCCGGGAGCAGCGGCAGCTCTGCCGGAGCAGGCGGCAGCTCCATCAATCAGGAACTGCGGATCCCTCCCGTGGCATTCAAGGCTCCGCCCGGGAATGCTGCAGAGCCCAGCCCAGCTCTGCTCCCGGAGTGTCCCGGCCCCTCCCGGCCCTGCTGCTGCTGCTGCTCATCCCAACGCTCCCGTTCTCCTTTGGGAAGGGCCCTCAGCTCCTGCTCACTGTGAGCAGGGACGGCTCCCCAGGGGGAATCTGGGAATTCCCGACCAGCCCTGGAGGGAACAACACTGATTTGAGCAGGACGTAGGGGATGTAATGATAAATCAGAGGAATACTGGCTGTGGGAAAGGTGATACCAGGATAAATTAGACGGTATTTGCTGAGGGAAAGGCTTGGAATGTGCCCAAAGCTGTTAGAGATCCAGGAGAGATACGGACACAGCCTGGAGTTAATTGGTATTCCCTGGAGTGATGAAATCCACAAAAATCCCTGTTGGGTGGTGGGCTGTGGTTAGAGCATTTTTAGGGGACAGGGACCTGTCAGGGGTTTATGGGCTAATAAATTGCAGAGTTTTTCCTCTGGTTTAAAGCAACCCTGTGCAGATTCCCCCTCAGGAGCCATCCACGTCCGTGGGGCTGGAAGGAGAAGGTCCCTGCCCATGGAGGGGATGGGCTTTGAGGTCTCTCCCAGCCCACACCATTCTGGGATGATCAAGGGCTGTGGATGTCCCAGGGTAAAGGGACAGGGCAGACTGAGCCATTTCCTACAGAAGCTCAGCCTCATCCTTCAACAAATCCACTCCAGTTTTCCACCCTCCAAAAAGATCCTCAGAGCCAGACAGAGGCAAAAAAAAAATCTGCCAACATTTCCACGGCAGAAATATGATTTTGGGGACTTCGTACACCTCCGGGACGGGGAGGTTTTATTGTTTTGTGGGATGTCTGGGCACAGTGAGCATTCCCCACACACAAATCCATCATTTTGGGGCTCCCAGTGCATTCCTTGGAGCACAATCCTTTCCCAGGGAAGGAGAGGAGTGGCAGACAGGAAAACACTTGGAAGGATGAAATAAAGCTCAGTCAGCCAGGGCCCCTCCTGATCCCAGCTCCAGATGCATTTTGGCTGAGCTGCTGTTTTATGGATGGGCTGGGGTGTGCTGGGGCCCTGGAGTGTGAGGGTAGAGCAGCTCCAGGATGAATTTGAGCGTAGATCCCACAGTGTCTGACGGAGCAAATGATTGAATCCATCCCATCAATCTTTCAGTGTCACCAGAGCAGCGTTCCTGCCTGGAAAAGCAGTGTCTGCTCCCTCCTTGGAGCAACAGGGAACGCATTATCCTACGGAATCCTGGGGTGGCTCCCACCTGGACAGAGCCAGGAACACGAGAAGCCTCTTTGCTGCCCAGCTGTGGGTGTTTCATCCTGGAATTTGGGATGTGCAGGAGGCCACGCCTCCCAAAAATTCATCTCCAACCTGCAGGAACAGCTGAGCTCATCCCCAGCTCTGGGTTCACTCCCAGCCTGTGCAGGGAGCTGTGTCTGGGAAAAGTGGAGACAAATCTCGCTCTGGGGGGAGATGGAGAACAGCAGAATATCCCTGATCCCACCTGGAATTCACCGAGGTTGGCTCTGAGCAGGATGATGGAAGTCCCTGGAGTTGAACTCCTTTGTTCACTAACGCTTGGCACAGCCCCCAGAAAGAAATTTTCCAGTTCTGTCATCCCAAAGGAGGTCAGGAATTATTCCCAGCTGTGGGATAATGCATTCCCTGAGCAGGCAGTGGCCAACCATAAAGGCAGGAGGTGTTATCCAGACGTTGGGAGCTCATTTCCATCCAGGGCTGCACCTTGTGCAGCATCTTCCCAGGAGTGGTGGCCCAACACCCTGGCCCCAGGGAATGAGTCCAAAAAAAGGGAGGGAAAACGATTGATCTGGATCTGTTAATTTGGGAACACCAACCACCGGGAACAGCAGGATTCCAGTGCCACAGCCAGGCACTCCATCCTGCTGGGAAAGGCTGAGCAAGGTGGAGCTGCTCTCGGTCAATTCCAGAGGCGCTGGGAAATCCCTCCCTGCTCACACACAAATTATTCCGGGTGCCTGACAAATTCTTTCACCGGGATAATGTGGAAGAGGTGCTGGGAAGCCCCAGGGATCAGGATCTCGGAGCATCTCCTGGGTGGATGGAGCCCACACGGAGCCGTGCGGAGTCCGCGGGGATCCCGAGCTCGGAGCTGGGCACATCCCCCGGTTCCTCCCAGCAAACACCTCAGGGAGCCCCGTCCTGCTCCCAGCACTTCCCTCGCCCTCTGGAAGCAGGGGATGGAATGAGAGGCTTTGGTGCAGGCTGGGGACAGCTGAGTTTATTCATGAGTACAGCCAGAGCCTCATCCCGCCGGCTGGAACGGGAATTCTGCCTCGGGCACATCTGTCCGCGCTGGGAGGCAGGGACGGGATCCCTGGGATGTGGGATCGTGTCAGCATTTCATCCCCAGCTCGTGTCTGTCAGGAAAAGGCAGAGTTTCCAGGCTGCTCCCACTCCTTCCCCGTTCCCCCGTGCTCAGGGCTGGCAGAGGTGTCACCCTCGGCTCTTCCCCCACATCTGCTGATCCTTCAGCACTTGGATCTCTCTGGGACGGGCAGAGGGTGAGGGACATCCATGTGCCACCCCGCGCTGCCCCCTGCGGCCACCACGGAGCCGGGAATTCTCCTCAGGAGCACCGGGATGTGCAGCTCCTGTCCCAGCTGCTGCCGGGAGCTCTTTGTCATCGGCTTGGGAAGCGTGAAATCCGAGGTGGCAGCTGGACATGGGGCAGCAGGAGGGACTTCCTTCCTTCCTTCCTTCCTTCCTTCCTTCCTTCCTTCCTTCCTTCCTTCCTTCCTTTTCTCCCTCCCTCCCTCTGTCCATCCGTCCTCCATTCCCTCCCTCCTCTCTTCCAGGAGCCATCCCAGCTGTGCCTCTTCTCCTTCTGCCCTAAAGAAGTGACTTGGGCTGGCCCAATCCCAAATTTTACCCTTCAGTGCACCTCTCCTGCATCCCTTCCCAGGAGATGTCCAAGCCCTGGCCCAGCTGCAGCCCAGGAGCTCCGGCCCTGCGTGGCTGCAGCACAGTCAGGGCTGATTTTCCAGGCTGTTGTTTTCCTCAGCCTCCCCAGGCCGTGCTGTTATTGGCAGTAATCACTTGTTCCCTCCAGGTATGGATTTTTCCAAGAAAAGAATGGCACACATCCCTGGCACAGGGCACTCCGTGCTCCGAGGCAGGAGCGGATCCTGCTGGAGGTGTGAGCACTGGCAGCAAAGCTCCTGGACTTTCTTCCTGAGCCTCTGGAGCAGGGGAGTTTTCCCAGACCAGCACAAGTTTGGGAACCAAACAGCTCCAGGTGGTTTTACCCTGCCTGTGGCCTCTCTGTCTGTGGGATCAGCTCCCGTTCCTGTGGGATGGGAGGCAGGGCAGGGGAGGAGCATTCTGCTCCTGTTTATATCCTCAGGAACACCCGGATTAAACCCATGGAAGAAATGTCCCAGGCATTATTTAGGAACAAGTGCTGCAGAGCAGCAGCCATGGGGAGGTTTTTCCCTGGATGTTGGTGGGTTTTTCCCAGGACAAAATGCCTGGGCAGAGGGAGCTCCATGGATCCTTCTCCAGGCTGAACAATCCCAGAACTTTCTCCACAGGGGACCCCAGAGTCCCTTCCAGTGCCTAAAGGGGCTCCAGGAGAGCTGGGGAGGGACTGGGGACAAGGGATGGAGGGACAGGACACAGGGAATGGCTTCCCACTGCCAGAGGGCAGGGATGGATGGGAGATTGGGCAGGAATTGTTCCCTGGCAGGGTGGGCAGGCCCTGGCACAGGGTGCCCAGAGCAGCTGTGGCTGCCCCTGGATCCCTGGCAATGCCCAAGGCCGGGCTGGAGCAGCCTGGGACAGTGGGAGGTGTCCCTGCCCATGGCAGGGGTGGAATGAGATGAGCTCTAAAGCCCCCCCCAACCCAAACCATTCCATGTTTCTCTTCCATGGCATCCCACCTCTCCCCTGTGCTGAGACCGATCCCATCTTTTGAAGCCCAAATATTCCCAGTGCCTCCTGCAGATCCTCCCACTGTCTCCAGTGTGACAAACCAGGGCAGTTCCCAAGGCACAGCAGAGCTCTGGAATATTTGCAGGGAATGCCTTCCCATGGATGATGAATGTTCCTGAGTTTTGTCTGCTCTGAAGGGCACCTATGGAGCTGATAAAGGATTTAATAGAGGAATTTTATCTCTCCTGATAAAGTTCCTGGCTGGGCTCAACATTCTGGCAATTCCTTGCTTCTTTCCATGCTGTGACTTTCCCAAAGACCTTTTGGTGTTGACAATTTTGGATCTTTCATCCCAAATTTTTGTGCCCTGTCCCACAGCCCTGCATGGCCGCCATGGCCCCATTGCTGTCCCGTATCTCCAGCGCCCCCAGTCCCAAATCCATCCTTCCCAGGTATCCCAGCTGTGCTCCCCAGTGGCTGGGAGTCTGTGATTCCATCTGCCAGGATCATCCCAGTCTGCAATATCAGCTTTGTCCCCACCCCAAGCAGTTTTTTTCTCCACCTGGGTCACTCCTGAAATAAACCCCAACCTTTTTTTCTCCTGCGAATCCCCTCTGTGCCTTTTCCCTCCTGCCCAAAGGATTCTCCGTGGGGCTCCTCTCTTGTTCCTGCTCCCACCATCTGCTCCGTGCCCTTGCCAGGGCGGCTTCCCGCTGCAAAGCCGAAGGATCTTGGCTCTGGATCCTTCCCTGGCACACTCAGGGCTCCCTGTTCAGGACCTGAGCTCAGACATTCCCTGTTCCAACATTTCCCTTCAATGTTTGTTTTGCAAAATGTTGGGAGATTTCCTCTTTATTCTCAAAAAAAAAAAACAACCCCAAACCAAAAACCCAACAAAAAACAAACAAACAAAAAACAACCCAAACCCCAATAAAATTATTTTCATTCCCAGGAGACTGAAATTCCATCTTTTCTTCATCTTTGAGTCCTGCAGTTTCAGGGATAATCCAGAGCTTGGTGGGGTATTTTGGGAACTGCTCCAGACTCCTGGTCCCAGTTTTCCTGCCAAACAGAGAGTTCTTTATCACTTTCGCCTGGATTTTGGTTTCTTTGGCTCATGGGATGGGTTTCTACCTTGGGAGCTTCCCCCTGAGCTGATTTCTGGTGCTGAAAACTTCCTGGCAAGTTTTCCATGGCTGCTCCAGAAATGCTTCCTCATCTTCTGACCGAGTGTTATTTAATTCCTCTGCAGTGGGGCTGTTCCTGCATTTTAATGGCAGCTGGATCCCTCTGCACCTCCTCATCCTAATTTTCCTCGTTTTTTCCTGTGGGAGATGTGGAATTGCTGCAGAATTACGCAGCATTAAGCACGAAAATAATCAGGTTTAACCGGGATCCGGGGTCTCTGCCCATCCTCAATGGCTCTTTCCTCTGCAGGGATTTTTCCAGCAAGGAAAAATTCCAAAATTCCTGAGGAGCAACCGTTGGAAACTTTGGAATGAGGCTCCAAGGTTGGTGTCCCAGTGACACTTTTTCCACAGAGAAATGGGGACAGCCAGGAGCAGGAATAAGGGAAGAGCAGGAAACCCTCTGGAGAAAGAGAGGGAAGTTTGGCCTTGGCCTGGTGAGGCAAATCCCAGGAAAACAAGGCTGATTATCACTCCTAAAAAAGCTTGGAACAGCCACCAAAACAGCTTCATTTCCCTGCAGTTTTTAGGAGGGAGCTGATGGGGGTTCATTATAACCCATAATAAGTTTTCTTTATGTGGGTAAATCCCACTGGATTTTCTGGGTGTTAATAAAGCAGGAATGAAGTGATTCAGTCCCTTCCATGCAGACAACAAATCCCTCTTTCCTCTCTCCTGATGAGCTCCATCCATCATTCCTGGAGCTGCCTGGAGCCACAGGGACCCTGCTCCTGCTGGGCTTCCCCTCCTGCCTGCAGGTGCTGCTGAGAACCTGGGGATGTGTTGGAAATTTCTGTTCCCTGCCCATTTCCATGGCCCAGGCTGGGCTCACCGTGTTCTCCCTCCTCATCTTGGAGCCTTTTCCTGCCCATCTGGATCACATCCAGGCTTTTCCCTTTAACACAGAGTTCTTCCATGATTTAGAGTTCCCAGAAAATCCATTGACCCTGATCTTCATCTCCCAGTAATTGGAAAAGAGACATAAATCAAACTAATTGCAGAAGAGTTAAAAATGGGTTTGTTTGCTGCAGCTCAGGCTGTGGATTCCCTCTGGGAGAACGCTGGGATCAATGAAATCCCCAGATGTGTTAAACTGGAGCAGAGATCCTTTCCTCCTCGCTGGCTGCACCAGGAATGGTTCTGATCCCAGCCTCTCTTTGGACATGAGAATAAACAGTTCCCAGGTGCTGCTTCTGAATTCCAGTGAAACCCTCGGAAATCATTCCTGCTGTGCCTCAGGTGCCACCCTAGGGAGGGATCCTGGAATGGTTTGGGTGGGAAGGGATCTTCAAGTTCCCCCCATCCCACCCCTGCCATGGGCAGGGACACCTCCCACTGTCCCAGGCTGCTCCAAGCCCCAGTGTCCAGCCTGGCCTTGGACACTGCCAGGGATCCAGGGGCAGCCACAGCTGCTCT
Organism: Hippolais icterina; assembly: GCA_013400075.1. Lineage (NCBI taxonomy): Eukaryota > Metazoa > Chordata > Aves > Passeriformes > Sylviidae > Hippolais > Hippolais icterina. The sequence goes on along the minus strand of VWYN01000019.1, from coordinate 42,325 downwards.
GGGCCCCCTGTGCCAGGGCCTGCCCCCCCTGCCAGGGAACAATTCCTGCCCAATCTCCCATCCATCCCTGCTCTCTGGCAGTGGGAAGCCATTCCCTGTGTTCTGTCCCTCCATCCCTTGTCCCCAGTCCCTCTCCAGCTCTCCTGGAGCCCCTTTAGGCCCTGAAGCGGCTCTGAGCTCTCCCTGGATCCTTCTCCTCTCACCCCGAGCTCTCCCAGCCTGGCTCCAGAGCAGAGAGGACCCAAACAACCCAAATTTTTCCTCTGTTCCCTCTGTAGCTCTCCCAGCCCTGCTGCCTTGGGCTGATTCCAGCGAGCCAGGGAGAAACATCCTTGAGAAAGACTCGGAGGGGGATAAAACACTGTGAATCAGAAATTGCTCTTCCCCAGCCCCATCCCCAACTTTTCCTTCCTATGGATGGATTTTCCTGCTGGCAACTGGAGTTTTCTGGAGCCTGGAGAAGGGAGGGGAGTCCAAAGGCAGCCCTAAAACAGAGATAAGAGATAAGAGGCAGGCGCTTGGCTCTGATGGAGGCGTTTGGAAGCAGAGATATTTATCCAGAGGGATCCTTCGGGAAGATCAGAATTCCTTTTCCTATTCCATGTGCCCGTGTCTCCCTTTTCTGGAGCTGCTCCAGCCTTTCCTGCCGGTTTAAAATAAAATCTAATCCATTTCCAATCCCTGCTCCCGGCCATTGGGGCTCTCTGAGCACGGTTATTATCGCGCTTGGCTGGCAGAGCATCCCCAGGGATTTAACCCCTGCCGGACTGGGTGGGAGCATCCCGCTTCCCGGGATCCTTGGAAAAGCTGTGACCAAGAGAGCCCAGGGATGTCCTGGCCCCTCTCCCAGGCTTTGTCCCAGGGCTGCCAGGAGCAGAGAGGCTGCAAATTTGCAGCTTGCAGAGAGGTTTTGTCCCAAAATGTCCAAAAAAGAAGGAAAAATTGGGTTTTATTCTAGCTGGGAAAGCAGAGTTCCTAAAGGGAGCAGAGGATCCAGCCTGTGGTGGTTTGGGAGGATTTCTCTTAAACCAGCAGATTGGGAAGCTCAGATCTGCTCCTGAAATCCATTCAGATCAGGAAGAAACAAAAAATTTTCCATTTTCCTGCATGAAAATTCCATCCAATCCAAATACTTCACAGACGAGTGAAGTATTTACTTCCCCCTGGAATATCCCAATTCCTTTGTGGAATCCCGTGAAAGGAGCCCTGAGCTGCTGGGACATTTCAGCCTGGAATCCACGGGTGATGCCAGAGGGGAGCAGCTGAGGCCATGCTTGGAAAGCAGAACTCCTCCACCTTTCCTGGAGGGATTTGGTTGGGAGGGGGTTTTTTTCCCCGACAAATCCCAAGGGAAATAAAATCCTTCTTGTTTCCTTTGCTGGACAATTCCTGCTCATTATTATTTGGGCCAGGTTTAAATTATTCCGATGGCATTTGCTGCGTGTCATGCAATGTTCCAGGTAATTAATTGGTGCTTAATTAATTAAGGGATAATGACATTCAATTAAGGGAACACTGTCACTGGATAATTAATGGCTTCCTGCTGCTCCAGGATAGCCGAGGTATTTGTGGGAAATCAGTCCAGGGGGAAAGCTGAGGGGTTCACTCCCTTGGGCAGGAGCTGTGTCCTGGTGATCTCCGATTCCTGCCCGTTCCCAGGACCAAATTTATGGAAGAAGCTCTGCATGGACCTGTCAGGAGCTGTTCTCAAACTTCTTCAGGTGGGAAACACAACGGGAAATCTCTGGGAAGGGGGAAAAGAGCACCCAGTGTTTCCAGCACCACACACAGGATCAACAGCAGGAATTCCTGAATCCCAATTCCATGCCCAGGGCTGTGCTCAGGGGGAGTCAGACTCAGTCTGAACTCGGATTCCTCTCCCTGATGTCCAGGATCCAAGCCTGGGATCAAATGGGCCTCTGTGTTCTCTTGGCTTTGGAATAGAGCACTGGAAAAAGAGGAATTTTCTGGGACATGAAGATAAATAATGATAAATTCCCCAAATCAGAGGGAGCCAAGCACGGTTCTGAGTGAAGCAGGACAAATATTGAAGGATAAACAGGAACGGGTCATTTCCCAGCTGTTCCTGCCTGTGGATGTGGTGGGTGTAAACATTCCAGGCACCTCTGGCAGCACCTGCAGGGGTTGAACCAGCACTGAACCCTAAGGAGGAGCAGCCTGAGGTGATCCTGCTGCTCCTGGAGAGGAGAGGATCATCCACGAAAGATCCCAAACTTCTCTCCAAGCGCCAGCTGTGTTGGCTGGTGCCCAGTTAAGGAGCTGTTAATTTAATTTTCATTTTTGTTGAATTTTTGAGTGTGTGCAGTTCTCAGATGGTAAAACACTTTTCAGTTCAGTGTTTGTCACCCTCAGGCATCATGGGCACCATCCAGGAAGGAATCAGAAGGAATCCCAAGGCCTTCTGCCAGGAATATCCTCTTCCTCCATCCCAAAATCCAGCCTGTCCCTGCAGAGCTGCCCCTTGCAGCTGGAAGCTGATCCAGGCAGGGAGAACCTGGAGCATGTCCTTGGGTGGGAGAAGCTGTAATTCCCAAACCCTGAGGAGGAGAGCAGGGCTGCCTGCAGGTGCCAGATCCATCTGGGAATGTTTGCCAGCTCCTTTTGGCACCGGCAGTGTCTCTGCAGCTCGTTCTGCTGAGCAGCCTCCAGTGAGCCATGGACAGATTCCAGATCCAACTGCAGCTCTGGCTCAGCCCCTGCCGTGCTCTCTGAGCTCCATGTCTGCCAGTCTCCCGGGAATTGGGGATCCTGTGCAGGGAATGATGTGGGATGAGAGCCTTTTCCTGGCTGCCAGCTCTGCCCAGGGTCATCTCACACTGCTCTGCTCTCCATGTCCCTGTGAACACTTCCCCAAACACTTCCCCAAACACTTCCCTCAACACTTCCCCAAATATTTTACCGAGCTGGCTCCATATAAAAGGAATAAAAATGTGTATCTGGTCTCCCCCTCCACAACCCCAAAGCCAAGCAATTCAGGAAGCTCCATCTCCATCACTCCCCAGCACTTGTAGAGTTCTGAAGAGCCCAATTCCCACATCTGCCCTGAAGCCATGAGGAGACAAGTTCATTTCGGACACCAACTCGATTTTATTGTTTGAAACACCAGGGAAATTCAGCCTCAGAAATGTGGGAATTTCTGCTGGTCCTGAACATCACCCTGGACACCATTCCTTGTCCTACCCTCTCCAGCTGTGCCTGCGCCACCGAGGACACGGAGCATCCCCTCGATGGCTGCGGTGGGAACAGGCTTGTGACCCTTTCAGCATCTGGCTGGGCTTCACGAGCCACCTCTGCTCCTCATTTTGGGAGCACGGACAGCACGTGCCGCTGCTGGAACAGCCACCCGACAGCCCGGAGAGCACCATTCCCCGGGCTGGGAGACGGGCTCCCCTCTCAGAGCTGGTACTTCTTCAGCAGCTCGCTCTGCCACTGCCGCTTTTTGTTGGGAAAGGCCACCGGGATCTTGATCCTGCGGAATTCCTCGATGCACTTGCCCAGCTCGGACTGCAGCGCCCGGCGCTCCTCGCTGGCGGCCGTGGCGGTGGCCGGAGCGACCTCCACGCCGTTCTCCTTGACCGGAGCCTGGTCACTGCCCCGCCGCTGCCCCGCCTGCTTCACCTCCTCCAGCCTCTTGAGGGATTTGGAGAAGTCCAGGGTGTTGGGGCGGGCCGGGGGCTCCTCGGGAGCTTCTGGCCACGGCGGGGACTCGGCGGGGCTGGGATCCTTCGCCTCGGGCCGAGCGTCTGTGCCCGGGACGGGCTGGTCCGAGCGGGGAGCCGGGATGGGCTCGGCAGGGCCGGGGCTGCCAGCGGCATTCCC
>VWYN01000019.1:17781-38424 GCA_013400075.1 Hippolais icterina | reverse complement strand
GCCCGGGGCTCTCCTGCGGCTCCGGGGCTGGGAAGGAAAGCAGAGAAGGTGAGAGGAGCGGGAGGGAGGGAGGGAGGCAGAGAAGGAGATGAGGGAGAGGAGGGAAATGAAGGAGATGAGGGAGCTGAGGGAGATGGAAGAAGCTGAGGGAGATGAGGGAGAGGAGAGAGAAGAAAGGAATGAGGGAGCTGAGGGAGATGAAGGAGCTGAGGGAGATGCAGAAGGTCAGGGAGATGAGGGAGCGAAGGGAGATGGGGGAAGATGAGGGAGCACAGGGAGATGAAGGAGATGAAGGAGATGAGGGAGCTGAGGGAGCTGAGAAAGGTGACAGACCTGCCAGGAATTCTTTTTAAAATACACCGGGTGGCCGAGATACAAAACAATGGATAAACTACACCTGTTTAAAATCCTCCGCCCTACACTTTGCCCCCTGCACAGAAGCAGAAAATGTCAGGGGGGATTTTCTTTTTCTTTGGATTTTTTTCCCCCTTTTACTTCCTCATCTTTTTTTCCCCATTTTGACATTTGCTGAGCAGCTCCAGCTCTGCAGTTGCTGGAGGTGGGAAGCAGGAATGTCACCCATCAGCGAGCAGAACCCTTGAAGGCTGGATTTTCTTTGGCAAATCTCTATGGGAAGTTACAGCGATGAATCTTTGCCCCAAATTCTTTGAGTGATGGGATGAAGCCTCGAAGCTGCTTTAATCTTCTTATCTGTGAACCTGGGAGCTGCTTTGGGAAATGTGGAGCTGAGGCTGGGGAATTTAAGCACCCAAATTCCCAGGAGGAGCCTCTGTCTGAGCTGGGGAATGAATTCAAATCCTTCAGTTCCTCTCCAGCACCTCAGCTCCTGGAGCATCCTGTGACTGTGGCTGCTTCAGGATAACATTTATTTTCCAAAGTTTTCAATTTTACATCCCATTATTTCCATCTGAGGCACAGAGAACTGTTCAGGTCACCATCCTGAGAGCAAATTCAGGTTTCCAGGGAATGGCTCCTGAATATTCCTCATATCCCACCCTCCTGATGTCCTTTGGGTGGTCTGGCAGGGCTGGTGCCAGGCTACAAAATCACATCCCTAAAACTCCCCTGCTCTTAATCTCAGAATCATAGAATGGTTTGGGCTGGAAGGGACCTTGAACCCCATCCAGTGCCTGGAGGTCCTGGTTTTTCCATTTAAACACCAGAGGGAAAAGAGCTGTGGAAACAAAGCCATGGAAGAGAAACATGGAATGGTTTGGGATGGAAGGACCTTGGAGCTCATCCAGTGCCACCCCTGCCATGGCAGGGACACCTCCCACTGTCCCAGGCTGCTCCAACCTGGCCTTGGGCACTGCCAGGGATCCGGGGGCAGCCACAGCCAGGGAACCCACCCTGCCAGGGAACAATTCCTGCCCAAGATCCCATCCGTCCCTTCCCTCTGGCAGCAGGAAGCCATTCCCTGTGTCCTGTCCCTCCATCCCTTGTCCCCAGTCCCTCTCCAGCTCTCCTGGAGCCCCTTTAGGCCCTGAAGGGGCTCTAAGCTCTCCCTGGATCCTTCTCACCTCCAGCTCTCCCAGCCTGGCTCCAGAGGGGCTCCAGCCCTGGAGCAGCTCTGTGGCCTCCTCTTTCCTGTAGCTTTGGACAAACATCCTGGTTTTCCCTTCATGTTTATCTTTCCTCACATTTTGATCCTCGAGGGATCCAAGGACACCCCACAATCCTGGGTGTCCCTCCCAGCTGCTGCGTTCGGAAAAGGGATCAGCCCGGCTGATTTTTCTGATCCTTTCTCCCACAGATTTTCCTTCCCCGGCGCCACTTGTGTTTTAGAGCTCCAATTAAATTCAGCAGCGACACTTCCGAGCAGCCCCGCGGAGCCGCTGGGATCCTGCTGGGGGCAATTACCGGCTCCCGCCGGTGGTTTTGTGGGAAGCATACACTGTCCCCACCCTGCGGCTCCGGGACAGCGCTTTGTTATTCCAGAGGCTGTGACATGGACAGGAGCTCAGGCCCAGGCTGACAACGCTGCATTTGCTGCTCTCCCACGCTGCTTCCATCCCCAGGGGTGTTGGAAGGGCATGGATGGAGGAACAGGACATTCCTGGGTGATCCCAAATGAGGCATCTGCAGCTCGCACTCCATCGCCCTCCAGGATTCCCTTCCCTTCCCTTCCCTTCCCTTNTTCCCTTCCCTTCCCTTCCCCACAGTTTGTTGCAGAGACCAAACTTCTCCCAAAATAACCAGGGAGGGATTTTTTTATGAGGTCCTGGAGTGGCTGGGCAAGGGGGAATGGCTGCTCACTGAGCAGGAAAGGATGAGATGGGAGATTGGGCAGGAATTCCTCCCTGGCACAGGGTGCCCAGAGCAGCTGTGGCTGCCCCTGGATCCCTGGCAGTGTCCAAGGCCAGGCTGGACAGGGCTTGGAGCAGCCTGGGTTCCTGGAAGGTGTCCCTGCTTCAAGGTCCTTCCATCCCAAACCATTCCATGTTTCTCTTCCATGGCTTTGTTTCCACAACTCTTTTCCCTCTGGTGTTTAAATGGAAAAACCAGGACTTCACATGGCTTGGGGTGTACCAGGAATGTCTCGGTTCCTTTACAAGCTTCTTAAAATTCCTTCCAGCCTCTTTACCATGGGTGATGGAGGCCAAAAAAAAAGGTGGATAAAAGTTTCCAAACGAGCTGGAAGAGCACGTTGGGATTGGGAAGTGTGGGAAGGGGATATCCAGGGTGCACCCAGAAAATTCCCAGGATGCCCACAGTGTATCCTCAACATCCCAGTGCCCAATCCAAACCAGCTGCTCCCGTGCCAGCTGCTGCATCCCATCAACCTCAGGACTTGACTCTGCATGAATTGTTCTGTTTTATGGAATGAATCCAGCTGGGAACAGCCCTGGGAGCTTCCCATGCAGCTGGGCCAATGTGCCCGGGCACCCAGCCCCTGCCACAGGGCGCTGGCAGTGCCAGTGATCCCAGCTGGATCCCCAGGGAATCCTCACCCCTTGGCAGGAGGCACCAGGCTCAGGTGCAGAGAGTTGTTGGAGCCCCAGACTCGTGACACAGTGGCAGAAAACCCAGCCTGACTCTCCCTGGATTTTCCTTTCTCTAATCCATTCCTGCTGTTGGAAAAGCTCAGCAAGAAGCTGGGAGAAAAAAAAATTCCAAACAGCAAAAGGCACCTCATGAAAGACCTTGGAGCCCTGGGAAGGTAATCCAGATTTTCCTCCATCAAACAGGTGCTGCCAGGAGGAGGCAAGGTGGGAAAAGAGGGATTTCAGGGATTTTTCTGAGGGCTGAGGCTCCTTGGAGGGAAGCTGCAGTTCCCTGAGGTGGAGCAAAGCTGGACACTGGTACCTGCTGGCGTTGGCTCCGTGTGTTCCATGGATTGTTCACTCCCTGCAGCGTCCCTTGGAGGGCAGGAGCTCTGCTCTCCTGTTCCTCCCAGGTTCTCTGTGAGGAAAAGATCAGGAATTGCATAAATGAGGGAGATGTGCTCACAAACATCACCCTGTGGGTATGGAGCTCACAATCCCATCTTTTATAGGAATCATGGAGTCCCAGAATGATCTGGGTTGGGAGGGACCTTAAAGCTCATCCAATTCCACCCCACCACCTCCCACTGTCCCAGGCTGCTCCGAGCCCTGTCCAGCCTGGCCTGGGACACTGCCAGGGATGCAGGGGCAGCCACAGCTGCTCTGGGAATGTTGTGCCAGTTTTCTTAGGATGTTTTTGACTTTGCAGGATCTGGGTCCGTGTAGGCACAATGTGATTGCAGCAAAGGCCCTGGAGATCCTTCATCTAAATTAAATCAGTGTTTGCTGAGTGCCTGTGGAGATCCACAAACTGCAGGAATGGCTGGAATGTGGGAATGAATTCCTCCAGCCTGGAATCTGCATTGCCTCATCTCTGGCAGCGTCCCAGGCCAGGCTGGACAGGGCTTGGAGCAGCCTGGGAGAGTGGGAGGTGTCCCTGCCATGGCAGGGGGGATTAGTCCCCTTTAAAGTCCCTTCCAACCCACACCAGTCTGGGATTCTATTCCATGACTCCTGAGCATGGGATGCTGCACGATTCCGACCTTTTTAGCCTTTCAATCCGCCTGTCTGTCAGCACTGACAGATGGAGATCGAACTCCAGCCACCTTTTGTCATCCAGGACTTCAATCCCGTGGAGCTGGAACAAACCCGCCCAAGGTTCTTGTGCCTTTAATTCCCGGCCAGCTCCCGCTGGGATCTAAATCAGCCCTCGCCAGTCCACCCCCTGAGCGAGCCGATATCCATCAGCACCTAATTACTGTTCCCGAATCATCCCACGGCGCCTTTCATCTCCAATTCCTCCCGATTTTCCTGATTTCCTGCCCTCCCTGGAGCTGGCAGGGCCCACGAGCTGAGCGAGAGGAGCAGTGTTCGGGGCTGGAATTTTGGCTGCCTTCGCCGCAGCTGATTCCTACAATTCAATCCATCCCCTGTGCAGCTGTTATTGTTTCCAAAACATTCCCTTTTTTGTTTTTTTGGGAGCTCTGCTGTCAGTTTTAGGCTGTTTCCTGTGGATCTGTGCAGTCCAAGTATGTTTTCCTGCTTATTTTTATCCATATATATAAAATATACACATTTAGCAGTGGATATTCCCTGTCACTGATTAATTTAACATCTGCTCTAATCTGCCCAGTTTTGGCATTGCCAGGAAAACACAGAAAAGAACAACAATCTTATTAAAGATTTTAAGGTCTTCCAAATCGCCCTCTGAAGGTCTCCCAAATTCCCTCTCCGAAGGTCTCCCAATCCCCCCTCCGAAGGTCTCCCAACTCTCGCTGCCTTCTCTCCATGGGCAGAAGTTTTGCTTTTCCCAGAGCTGGGCTGCTGCAGCTCCTTGGGATCCTTTGGGATAACTCGGCTGGGATCAGCGGCTGGAGCTGTGGGATGTCCCTGGAAGCGCAGCCAGCTGAAGGGGAGGGATGGACAGCAGCTGTCCCACACCAAGACTTGGCGTGATCACTCGATTCCCTCTCGCTTTTCCAGAGCAGCCACTCCAGCTTTATGGCCGGGATGGGAATTATGATGGATTCAGACACCAGAGGTCAAATTCCGGTGACGGCGCAGAGCCCTGGGATGATGGGAGCCAGCGGGGCCCTCCTGCCTTACATCAGCACATCTGGCTGGGCTGGATGGGACCACATGGAGCAAAAGCAGCTTTCCCTCTGTGCTGAGCCGAGCCATGTAGATAACCCTTTATTCCCCAAAAAGTTTTCCAGCCCTGGCACAGCTGCCCAGGGCAGGGATGGAATCCCCACTCCTGGAGAGATTGAAAATCCCCAGGGATGTGGCATTTGGGGACATGGGATACTGCCACACTTGGGAATGGCTGGGCTACGGTCTCAGGGATCTTTTCCCAAGTAAAGAGTTCCATGATTCTAAACCTGCCTGTTTACTGGGATTGGTGATCCATAGTGTGCATGGCAAAGCTTTGCCAAGAATCCTTCTGAGAGAGCAGCTCCTGGTGAGCCTGAGCTGTGTCCAGCCTAGAAGTGCTGGTTCCAACCTGGAACTGCTGGTTCCCACCTGGAAATGCTGGTTCTCACCTGGAAATGCTGGTTCTCACCTGGAAGTGCTTCTGCCGTGTCTCCCTTGAGGTCCAGGATGGGCTCAGAGGAGGACATGGGTTTTTTGGGGCTCTGCTCCGGTTCTGAAGGCTCGGGAATGGGAAGGCTGAGCCAGGAGCTTCCTAAAAAATCAACACCCAAAGGAGAAGAGCTTAGAAGGGAAATGATGCAGAGGGAATATGGGGAGAGTGGTGGATGGGAACAGAATCCAAAGCACCTCCCAGAGCGCCACGCTGGGTTCCCAGGGTGAGGAATGATCAGGAAAACTCCCCATGCCTCCCAAACCCTTCTTGGGATGATCCTTGAGCTTTGGGCAGTGCCTGTAACCACATCCCACATTTCCCACCAGGAACTGCTGTTCGTCATGCTTTGGTCCTGCTCTCCTGCATTTTTTCCTAAACCTTTCTATCCCTGCCTTTGCATATCTTGCCTCATTTACATGGATTTACAAACAGGGAGGAATACAAAGTGTTTATCCTGCGCTAGGATTGGTGCTTCAGCTTTCCATCATTTTCTTCCCTGACATTTCCACGCAGACACTTCCATTTGCCACACAGCCCAGATGAGCCTTTGGATCCAGTTCCTGCCCCATCCAAGGGATTTGCCTCTCCGTGACTGAGCGTCGGAGCAGGATCATCCCGTTGGCACAAAGAGCAGTAAATCCCATGAATGCTCCAGTTCCACAGCTCTTCCCACCAGGCAGACAGGGAATCATGGAATCATCACCCACAAAGATCACCCAAGACAATTGCACTTTCCAGGCTGCTCCAAGCCCCAATGTTCAGCCTGGCCTTGGACACTTCCAGGGATCCAGGGGCAGCCACAGCTGCTCTGGGCACCCTGTGCCAGGGCCTGCCCACCCTTCCAGCAGGAATTCCTTCCCAATATCCCATCCATCCTTGCTCTTCCAGAGGTGGCTGAAAACTTTCGCCAAGGCCACCCTGATTTGGGATAAAACCAATCCTGCTCCACCCAGCATGGGAAGCAGGGGATGGAACTGGGTGCTCCAGCTCCCAAAATCCTCCCAGCTGGGCAGGATTCTGTGTTGAATCCTGGTTCAGGATTCAGTGGTTGCCAGAAACCAGGAAAGCAGGAATTTGCCCAGACACAGCCTGGCCAGGCTGGACATCCACGATCCATGATGATCCAGAGGAAGGTGCAGCCTCCAGGAGATGGCAGCAGGATCCCAGCATGCCCTGTGCCCAGGGCCTCCCTCATTAATTGTGGCTCCTGAGACAGTTCCTGACTCTCCGCAGGCTCTAACCAGGTCCTCCTGCTTCCCAGGACCACCAGCTTCATCCAGAGGCTCTGTGGTCACCGCCAGTGCAGCTGGACAGGCTCCATTCCTAATTCCAATTAATATGCCAGAGTGGCTGGTTTTGCACCCAGTTAAGTCCCAAAGTCCTGGAGGAGGGGATCTGAGCTGAATTCCATTCCAGCAGGGCTTTCCAAAGGCTTTTGGGCAGAACAACATCCACACAGGACACGGGAACGTGGCTTGGGATGGAATTCCTGGCACACGAGTGGAAGGGAAAAGATTTTCTGTGGAATAAGAGCAACGCTGAGGCTCCCCCATTTCATTTGCACAGCTGAGCTTCTCCAGGTGTTCCCAAACATTCCAGCAGAGCTCCAGGGCGCTGGATTCCCAATTCCACGTGCCGACCTGCAGTTGGTACTTATTAAAGATTTAAAGGCAAAGCTGTCAGTGCTGCTCTGGGGATGGACTTTTCCTCTTATAGCTCTATCCCTCTAATTCTAATAGGATTGGGAAGAGGAGGCGGAGGCTGGAGCAGTGCCAGGAGCCAAGGGAGGGTTTGCTCCTTCCAGAGGCTTTGCACACCTTGGCGGAGCTTTCCGGAAGTTTGCTCCTCTTCCAGCAACTCCCGTGGGCTCTCCAGGATTTTGGGTTAATCCCTGGGACAGTGGGAGCAGAAGAATTGCTCTGGCCTGGTTTTCCCTCATCCCAGGGATAACAAAACACCCTCCATGTGCCGGCTGCCCGTGCTCTGCTCCACTGGAAAAACAGCATTAATCCCATTTTATTTCAAATTTCAGACAGGCACTTGCTGCTTCCCTGGGTTTGGGACGATTTCAAAGCCACCACTGGAAGATGTTGGCTCAACTCCACTTTCAACCTCAAATCCATGTTGTCCAACAAACAGAGTGGCTTGTCCAACAAACCACTCCCAGGTTTTTCCTAGGACATGCTTTTCCATGGATTTACCTGGAAGGCTGCAGTGCCTGGAGAGCTGCCTGGAGAGTTGGCCTCGTACAATGGGACCTGGAAACAAATGAGAAGGTTTGGATCCATGCTCCGAGATCATGGAATTCTGATGGCCTCCCTCCAAACCTATGCACCCATGTATGGGTCTGGATCCTGCTCCAAAATCATGGAATTCTGGTGTTCCACAGCCCCACTGGAGAGGGATGCAAGGAAAATGAGCTGTGGTTCTGTCCCACGAAAAATCATTCCCTGGGATTTTCCCCTTGGATGTGCCATGAGCCCAGGCAAGCTTTATGGTGCTTTTGAGAAATATCTGAGCTCCTCCCAACATTTCCTGCCTTTTGGAAGTTAATCCATGAAAAAGTTCTCCAGCTCAACGCCATCCCAAATTCAGCAAGAGATGCCCTTGCACCAGCAAAAATCAGGGATTGTTGGAAAGGGAATTTTGATCCAAGATATCCTGTAGGAGCAGGGACAAAGCAAGGTCCTGGTGCATCCCCTTCCTTAGGATTTGGGATCAGATCAAGCCTGGGCATCACAACAGCCCAATTTTTTTTCCACTGGAAAAGCAAAGGAGCCACCCTTGTGCTCCTTGGAATATTTCCTGCTCTCCATTCCAGAAAGCCTCAGCTGTAGAATGGGATCAACAACCTGTTTTCTGCTTGCAGGGAAGAAGGGAAAGTCTGCAGTCATTCCCAAATGCTTTATTAATTCCATGGCTTTTGCTGGAAGCAAAGGGGGCTGGAATGAGGCAACTCTGCCTGGTTGGAGCCGGTTGCTATTGGAGTTTTCCCTGGAAACCCATTGACACAACATGGAGAGGGAGGTGAAAATTACCCTTAATCCTGAAATATTGTTGGAAAGGGGGGAATCGGCATGTTCCATTTGGGAGCTGCAGGAATAAACACATTTTTTTACCAAAAAATGGGATTTTCTGCACTGTTTCCTACCCTTCCTGAGAAATTTGCACCTGGTTCTAATTAACCCTAAGGCTTCATTAATGATCAATTTGGCATCAGTCATAATTAATCCCAAATGTGCATTTTTCTGTGGAATAAATGGTTTACCTGACCACATTTGCAAATTCTATTTAGGAATTGTGGCTGTGTATTAATTAAATTGAAATCATAATTAAAAGCAGAATTAAAGCCCTTCGAATAAGCACGGGAAAAAAAAATTCCCTTGCTTTTATGTTCAGTCCACAAATTCGTGGATAATGGAGAGCAGTTATTCCATTTTCCTGAAGGCTTTTGGATAAAGGCCATCCAAGAGGCTTTTAAGGAAACTCCGGAGCCAAGGAGGGATTGTTGAACTTCCAGCATGGATTAAAAGCTTAGTAAGGGAGAGAAAAGGCAGGATGGAATCAGGAGTTCATTCCCAACATATAAATAATGGAATAATGGGATGTTCCCGAGAGGCCATCTTGGGATGAAGGGCTTTTCTTACCCAGGAAAGGGGGAAAGGGGAAACAGCCAAGAGGAAAATGGAGGGAATGGAATAATGGGGTGGTGGAGGTGGGTGGGAAAGGACCTTGGGATCAGCTCTGATGGAGAATCTTCCGTTGGATGGATGGGATGACAAACAGGACACAGGAATGTGCCTTGGGAATGTCCCCTGGGTGTGTCACAAACCTTGGTGGGATTTAAGTCAACTTCAGAGACTCGAGAGAGAGCTGGGAATGTTCACCTGGGAAAGGGAAGGATCCAGGGAGAGCAGGGGCAAGGCCAGGAGGGGCTTTATCTTTGTTTTTTTGGGGAAGAAATAATCAGGAAATTGCAGCACTCTGGGCTTTAAGGTTGGAGTTAAATCCCTTTAAATCAGTGGCACCAAGCTCCTGTTATTTAAATAATGGCCTGGGATTTTTGTTTTATTTGATTTTGGTCTTCGGAATAAAAAGAGAAAAAAGAAACCCCACAAACAAAATAAACCAACCAAAAAAACCCTTCCATGGATGACCTGCTCTGAGCACACCCGAGATGCTCCAGCTGTTCCCAGCCCCCTCCAATGCTTTCATCCAAGATCTAATTAATTATCTGGGAGTACGTGGAGCTGCTGATCTCATCTGGGATGTCCACAAGCATGGGAGGTCACAGTGACCACTCCAAGCCTCAGACATTGGATACTGGGAAGAAATTCCTGGCTGGGAGGGTGGGGAGGTGCTGGGATAGAATTCCCAGAGCAGCTGTGGCTGCCCCTGGATCCCTGGAAGCATCTAAGGCCAGGTTTGAGGAGGTTTGGAGCACCCTGGGATAGAGGGAGGTGTCCCTGCCCATGGCAGAGNAGGTTGGAGTTAAATCCCTTTAAATCAGTGGCACCAAGCTCCCGTTATTTAAATAATGGCCTGGGATTTTTGTTTTATTTGATTTTGGTCTTCGGAATAAAAAGAGAAAAAAGAAACCCCACAAACAAAATAAACCAACCAAAAAAACCCTTCCATGGATGACCTGCTCTGAGCACACCCGAGATGCTCCAGCTGTTCCCAGCCCCCTCCAATGCTTTCATCCAAGATCTAATTAATTATCTGGGAGTACGTGGAGCTGCTGATCTCATCTGGGATGTCCACAAGCATGGGAGGTCACAGTGACCACTCCAAGCCTCAGACATTGGATACTGGGAAGAAATTCCTGGCTGGGAGGGTGGGGAGGTGCTGGGATAGAATTCCCAGAGCAGCTGTGGCTGCCCCTGGATCCCTGGAAGCATCTAAGGCCAGGTTTGAGGAGGTTTGGAGCACCCTGGGATAGAGGGAGGTGTCCCTGCCCATGGCAGAGGGGAAATGGGATGGGTTTTAAGGTCTCTCCCCGTCCAAACCATTCCATAATTCCCGGCCACGCTGCTGCTGCAGGATTCCATGAGAACACGAGCAGGGCAGGAGGGGTCAGCCCCAGCTGGAAGGGGCAGATCCCGGGCTGGGAAGGAGGGGATGCTCAGCAGGGAACACCGGCCCTGCTGGGATATCCACCATAAACCCTGGGAGCACAGCTGGGAATGCATCTGGGAATGCACCTGGGAACGCACCTGGGAATGCATCTGGGAGCACAGCTGGGAATGCACCTGGGAATGCATCTGGGAGCACAGCTGGGAATGCACCTGGGAATGCACCTAGGAATGCACCCGGGAGCACAGCTGGGAATGCACCTGGGAATGCACCCGGGAGCACAGCTGGGAACAGACCAGGAGCACACCTGGAAATGCACCTGGGAACACACCTGAGAATGCACCTGGGAACACACCTGGGAGCGCTGGGAGCAGGAGAGGATTCCTGGCTCCTGGCACGGCTCGGCGTGACAGCGGCCAGGACATTTTGTCCTTCATTGTCCATGACACTGCTGGGTGACCTCAGCTCCGGGGAGGGGAGGAGGGAGGGGAACTGCTCACGGTGGAGATCCCTGGTGCCAAAACCTCGTTCCTTATCCAAATACAAATTAATCCCCTTGGAAGGAAGCAGCTGCGCTTTCCAGGGGCTGCCGTTTGCTGGGAGGTGGGGATTAAAACCACTCGGAAATTTCAGGAATTGGGAGGAGATTTGGCATCAGCACCTTATCGCAGCCCCGCAGTGCCCGCTCCTGCTCAGCTTTCCAGCCTGCTGGAAGTGCTTTCCTGGCCCTTTTTGCAGAGTTCGGGAAGACTGGGAATCCTTCCAAACCAGGACCTGGGGATTTCAGTTCCTCTGGAGCCAAATTCCAGTTAAAAGGCTGCGGCGTGGAGTTAATGGGGTTTTTTTGTGCTCCCCGTGGGGGTTGTGTTAAATCCCCTCCAGGCACACAAAGGACAATAATAATTTGGGAATAAAATGGAAAACACTGGCTACGCCCTCGCTTCCCTCAGGTTTGGAGCTGCTCCATTAAAGCGGCCGGGACATTCCCAGGGACGGGGATGAGGAAAGCAGCTGGGGATTTAAAAGGTGCAAGCGCTGCAGGAAAAACCGGGACAATGTCAGGGAGGCTCTGCCAGCTCCAAAATCCCCGCTGGGATCGCTCGGAGCGATGGGAAGCCCGGGGCAGCTCCTGCCCGCGGTGGGACCTGGGGGAGCAGCCGGGTTCCCCCTCCCCGGACAAGGCGATTTTTAGGGTGCCAGGTTTGCTGCTGCACCCCCTACACGCCAAGGGGATCCCGTGGGAGCCGAGGCATCCCGAGATCCAGGGAAAAACCCCATTCCTTGGAAACTCCTGGGGTCCGGGGCGGCGGGGAGGAGCAGGGGAAGCTTTGGTGGCGGGAGGTTGCGAAACGATTTCCTGTTTACTCCTCTCCTTTCTGGGTTAAATGCAGACTCCGCGGCTGAAATGTCACTTTTGCCCTGTCCCTGTCCCCTGACATTCCCTTCCTCCAGCCCCAAACCCTCCCCGGGCACACACCCCGGCTCAGGATCCCTGCAGCTGGAGCAGCCGCTCCCCTGGTTCTCGATGGCTTTTAATCCTTGGAGCTGATTAGAACGGTCCATTAACAGCAAATAGGGACTAATGGGAATAATGGCTGCGCCCAGGGAGTAATTCCAGCGGGAGGGGAGGCACCAAACAGCCCTAATCCCGTGTTCTGCCGGAGAGGGGAAGGATTGGGGCTTATCCCGGTTTTTTTTGGCTGGAAGTCTCAGCTCTAGGGAAGAGATCCCCAGGTGAGGCCAAGCAGTGAAACTCGGCGG
The DNA here is from genome assembly GCA_013400075.1 of Hippolais icterina. Lineage (NCBI taxonomy): Eukaryota > Metazoa > Chordata > Aves > Passeriformes > Sylviidae > Hippolais > Hippolais icterina. The sequence goes on along the minus strand of VWYN01000019.1, from coordinate 25,995 downwards.
GGTTTTATTTATCCTGCCTGGTTTAAAGCAGCTGGAACGAGAGGGGAAACTGCTGGAGAGGGCTTGTAAAAGCCTGGGATAGGGGCAGGGATCCCTGCCCGTGGATGAGCTCTAAGGTCCTTTCCAATCCAAACCAATCCATGATTTTAGAACAATATTCCACGGTTCTCTCGGTGCCTGGGGTTCCAGGTGTGAGCAGGCTGTGTTTCACCAGAGCAAGGATTTCCCCACGTCCCAGAGCTGAGGGGACTCCTGGAATATCCTTTCCATGGCCCCCAGGAGAGCTCTGCTCTCCAGAACATTCCTCAAAGCACTCCTTTCCTCACACCGTGGCTGGGGAAACTGAGGCAGGGTGAGCTGGGAGAGGCACAAGCCCCACTTTGGGGTTGTTTTGTTGTCCCTTTTGGTTCTCCCAAAGCTTCCCTGGCTCTGTGCTCTCCTCATCTGATCCCAAAAAACTCCCTGTCTGGCCAATCCCACAGCACAAGGCTGGGCTAAGAAAAACGTGATTTTTTTTCCCTTTTTTTTCCAGTTTCCTTTATTTACTTTTTTCATCTTTGAGCCTTAAACATTTGGGCTTTGTTTGGGTTTTTGGGGCTTGTCCCGGAAAGGGCCCCAAAGCAAAGCCAAACAAACCTCGATCCCTGTAGGGGCCATTCCTGAGGGGCTGGACTGGATAATCCCTGTGGGTCCTTTCCAGTTCGGAATATTCCATGGCTCTGAGTGTACGGGAACTCAAAAGCTGAATTTTGAGGGAAAATATCTGATTTTTCAAGTGGTTTTCTTTGTGAAATGGCCTCAAAATCTGCAGCCCCTCCGGCCTGCTCCTGGTGGGAAGGGGCTGTCCTTCCCTGGGAGGAACATTCCAGGGAATAAGGTACTTCTCCTCTCTGCTTCCCACAGGGATCCCTGGAATGATGGGATGGGACCATGGCAAGGCCAGGCTCCACCTTGCTTCAAAATTCCAGATCATGGAATCCCAGAATCCCAGACTGGTTTGAGTGGGAAGGGACCTGAAATTTATTCCTGATAGGAGTTTTTGAGGGGTGAAGGAAGGGTTAATCCTTTAAGAGTGCTATTGGGCTCTGCTTCCCGGTGGATTTATCCTACCGGGATTTATCCTGGAGAAGGGAAAGGAGGGACAGCAAACATTTGGGATGCAGAGGCTGTGCTTTGACTGCAAAGTGGTTTTGGTGGAATCTGGTTTAGGTTCTTTGCAGGAACATCTTTCCCTCAGATCCTGCCCAGCTCTCCTGGAGCAGGGTGGGAATATAATTCCCAGCCATCCATCACCTGGAGTGAAGGAAAACCTTTTGGCCTGCCAGAGCCTTTGAAGAAAACCACCTGGGCATCCTCAAGTCCAGCCTGCTTAAGCTCAGCACAAACTGTCAGTGCAGGTTGAGCGAGATTTATTCGGCAAATTCTCCAGCACTCACCGGAATCCAACTCATCCAACAGCTCCCAAAAGCTCCAAGAGACCCGAACACTCATCTGCCTTCCCTCTCCTGCTCCCCACAGCCCGGGAAGGAGGCCCAGAGATCTCTCTGTGGTCAGAATGCAGCAGCTGCAGCTGCTAAACTGAGCCTAAACCCCTGTTTTGTTAAACCCCTCCTAAACAAAGCATCCAGGCTGCAGTTTCTGCGCCAGGAATTGGAAAATCCCCCCTCTCTCCAGTGGTTTTTCCCAGTGCTGGATGCCCATGTTGTTAAAGGGAGTTTGGGGGGGTTTGTTTTTAAAATTAATAAGATTTTGGTCAGGTTGGAGGGAGCTTGGAGCAGCCTGGGATGGTGGAAGTTGTCCCTGTTTCTGGCAGGGGTGGGAAGGGACTGGATGAGCTTTAGTGTCCTTACCAAGCCCAACCATTTCCTGGTTATCCGAGAGGGGAAGGGGTTGGTTCCAGCTCCAGCTGCTTCTCCCCTCTCCGTGCTCCTCCATCACCAAATCCTTTCTATTGCAACATTCCATCAAATCCCTTGGATTTTTGTGGCATGCTGACCCAGTCTCTCCTGGCAGGATGGAATTTCAGGGCTGGGAATGGGATTTTTGTGTTCCCCTGTAACCTCTCTAATGCCCACAGGCCCCTCCTCGTCCTCTCCCCAGTCCCATGGGGTTGAGCTGGATGGGGAGAGCTCAGCTTTGGGATCCTCTGCCACCAAAGGGTCCCCTTGGAGAGGGGCTGGAGCCAGACCGAGGACACAAAATGTTTCCAGATGTTCTCCAGGGGTGGCCAAAGTGCCTGATGGAGACAGATGGGATTTGGCTTTTCCTTAGGCTCAGTTTTTGTGAGGAGTAACCAGCAATTTGTGGGCAGGTGCCTGCCTGGGAAGGCAGAGCCAGCCCCAGCTCCTGTCTGCCTCCCTCCCACCAGGGGTTTTATTTTGGGATGAGGGATTTTCTGGGAATCTCAAAATGAGAGGCTGGGTTATGTTCCCCCTCGGGGGGAAACACCCTTGGGGAGCTGGGAGCTCTTTATGGAAACATTCCCTGCTGCGTGCTGAGCTCTGCAGGGAGAGCAGGCGCCTTCCCGAGGGATCCACACGGGATCTGCTGCCTGCACACCCCTCGGGACCTCATTACCTTAAAACCCATCCCAAAAAACCCATCCCAAACTCCATCCCAGCCTCCAGCTCTCACTCCCAGCAGGATGAGAAAAGCTGCTGAGTGCTCAGAGCAGGGCAGATTAAAATAATCCCAGGGATCCCTCCCGGCCCCAGTTTTCCTGGACAACGTGGATAATCCCCCCTGCTTCAGGTGTGCTCTGCCCACGTGCCCGCCCTCGGGGTGCCAGCATTCCCAGCGATGAGCTGGGGCATCCCAAACCTCTCCCCAGCCCTGGAAATGCAGTGGATGGGGAGGATCTCTGGATGGAGCTCCTGGAAAAGGCTGGGATGCTGCCACCAGCACCTCCAGCGGCACCTGGGGCTTGGCTTAACCTGGTTTGCACTGGCGGAAAGTGGAGGAGCAGGGTCCTGTCCTCCTGATGGGAAGGAAAAACCACCTCCAAATCCAGCAGAGAAGGCACTGGACAAGGCTGGGTTTTCCCTAAGGGCAGCTTGGGAGTGGGAGATGCTCGGGGGGGAGCGCAAGGACAGAACAAGCAGAGCAGGTCTGGGTGATTTGGACAAGCCCAAGGGACAGCCCAGCAGGAGCTCAAGGTCTGGGAATCACAGAAATACAGGAATATTCCCAGGAAAACCAGGCAACGTCTGGGAATTGGTTCTCCACTGTCTCCCTGAGGCCTCTAGAACTCCCAGCTCACTCCAGCCATTCCCTGCCTGGTTCTTCCCAGCTTGCCAGGATTGTTCAGAGGAGGAGACCTCACTGAGATGCTTTCCCATGCCATCATTTCCCAGCAAATTTGATCCATTTGATCCAAGGTCTTTCCTGGGGATCAAATGAGCCACGCTCTCCTCCCAGCCATGACAAGGACACTTTTGCTATAAATAAATATATGCAAGGAAAAGAAGCAACCCCAAATCAAGTGTATTTTTGTGGAGATGGATCTCAACAAAAAGATTTTTCCATGAAGTTTCATTTTCCATGAAGTTTTCAGGAAAACCATTGGGCTCTGAAAGGATTCAGGAATAAGCCCTGCTCGTGTTTCCTGTGGGGGATTGGGTGGAGCAGTCCGGATCCCAGAACCTGCCACATCAAAACTCCCGGAATGGTGACTCTGCCATTCTGGTCTCTCCCTCAGGCAAAAACTCCTCCTCCCGGGAGATCAATTTTTCAGCCCAGTTCCAGTGGGGAAAAACATCAAAACAGCCCCATTTCCCACAAGGCAGCAATTTCTTTTCCCAATCCTACTTAGGAAAATCTTGAGTTCAAAAAAATAAAGCAAATATGGAATGCAGATCCCCTCCCCCTTTATTTGAAGGTTTTCTTTGTGTGCACACAGAGCTCAAGTTCCTTTTTCTTGTCTTTTCTAAAGCTGGTTGTCATTTCCTCTTCCAGAGGTTGTTGGAATGAGGAACAGGACCACAAAAAATGTCAAAATACCATTTTTGCTCTCCCCTTCTTCTGGAGAGGGAGAACCTGGTTTGAAACTTCTGCTGGCCCCAAAGCCCTCTCTCCTCTCTAGGAGGCAGCTGCAAACCCTCCTCCCACATGAATCCCAAGCAGGAATGGCCCCTTGGATGCTGTCCAGCCGGGGAGGAGATCCTGCAGCTCCTGCTCCAGGAGCTTCACTGGGCTGGGGTGGGTGGTGGGAGCAGGGATGGAGGGTGCAGGAGCAGGAATGGATGATGGGTGCCTTGGGTGGATGGTGGGTATCATAGATGGGTAGTGGATGCCAGGAATGGGTGGCAGAGCACCAGGGGACAGGCACAGGCAGCAGACAGGGACATCAGGGTCACCTCCCCTGCAGGCTGAGGCCGTGTGCTGGGGCTGGGCTTGGGGATGTGGTGCTCTGGGATCCTGCCCCGCAGGGACAGGAGGGGCAGAGCAGGGCACAGAGGCTCTGATAACTTTGTGTTCCTTCCTTCCTTCTCCTCTGGGAGTGCCCCTCACCAAGGCTGCTCTGTGCTGTGCCAGCTGGGCACGTGGGCACAGGGCCACTCCGGGCTGTCCCCTTATCCCGCGTTGCCCACTGGGGGAGAGCAGCAGCAGCTCCAGCCCTGGGAGGGCCTGGAGGGCTGTGGTTGGAAACACCTCACAGGAGAGCACCAAAATGGCCAAAATTCCCTTTCCTGGGTGAAGCTGTGGCCTGACCACTACCAGAGCATTCCAGCTTCATCCCTGTTATTCCCACTGTGCTCCCAAGAAAAAATGAAGGGTCTTTTTGGCTGACAAAGCTCCAAGGAGCTGGAGAGCATTTTACACCACTGAGCACGTTGAGCCTCCCTCGCTCCCCTCCACCTCCCTCACAGAACATCTGCCCCTCCCACCCTCCCAAAAATCCCCCCCAAAATCCCCCCCGAAGCATCCTGGAGCCGTGGCCATGTCTCAGCTCAGAGCTGTGAGCGCAGGGGGAGCCTCTCCCCTTCCCGAGCGCTGCCAGTCTCAGGCTAAGCTGCTTACAGGGCTCCTGCCAATCCAGCCGTGCTGCCAGGCTGCGACTTTCCAACCCCCACCCCTCCTCGGCTCTGCTTTCCCGTGCCTTTATCCCAATGATTCCTCTCCCAACCCCTTCGGCAGGTCGTGGTGTGTGCAGCAGGATCCCATGGAGCCGCACAGGACAGAGAGCAAAGTCCAGTGTCCCAGCCTATCCAGCTGCAGGAATGCCAGCCCGGAGCAGCGTCCGGCGTGTCCCACCCCTCCCACCCAACCCACGTCCACAGCAGTGTCCGAGTCCACACATCCAGGGAGGGTTGGGAGCGACCGCAGAAGTCGGAGAGAGGGAGGAAGGTTGGTGGTCAGCAGCCGCTACAAGGAAGAGCTGGGCAGGTTCAACGTGGAGCAAGGAGGAGGGAAAAAACGCAAGAACCAACCAAAAAGGAGGCAAAGGGAGGACGCCGGGATTCGGGGACGGATCTCTACCTTCTAGGCCACAGCCAGCATGGGACAGGAAAGGGACAGTCAGCGGTTGGTCGGTGGAGGGTTGGTTTTGTGTCACTCACGATAGAAAACATATTCGGTGTAAGAGGTCCAGATCCTGTCGTCCGTCTGCTCATGGGCGAAGGCACAGGTGCCCGTGGAGTTGCAGGCCACCATGTGGAAGCCAGCATCAGCCAGTTTGTCAAAGGCTTGCTCCAGGAAGGTGAACTTGAGGTAGTACCTGGACGTGTACCTCTCCGGGGGCCTGTCCGGGTCCCTGCTCTCGTTCAAGGTGTCCCCAAAGACCTCCTTGGCCAGCGAGGTCTTGCCGCACACCATGATGCGGGCCACCCTGCGGAACTTGGCGTCCGTCTGGCTGTCCCTGCCCAGCGTGTAGGAGCCGCGGTAGCCGATGGTGATGAACCCCGCCCTGCGGCCCTCGGTGCCGCCGGCACTGCCGGACACGGCGCTGGGCAGCGCGGCCGCAGCCAGGCTGCGAGTGGTGTCTGCGCTGGGGGACAGCTCCTCGGGGTCGCTCTGGCAGGGATCGTCCCCCAAGGAGTTCTGCTCGCTGAGCTTGGGCGCCAGCAGCTTCACCAGCTCGGGCAGCATGAAGTACTCGGCCTCGCGCTGCAGCCGGCCGCGCTCCGGGAAGTGCTCGGGCAGCACCAGCTGCCGGTCCCTCATGTAATCCAGGATGTAGCGGAACAGGAACCCGTCCCGGTCCACGAAGAAGCGGCCCTTGCTGTCGCGGGCCAGCGAGCGCACGTTCTTCTGGGTGAACATCTCCCAGAGCAGTGAGCCAGGCACGCTGACCAGCGTAGGGTGCCGGGTGATGTACACCTGTCCCCCCACGTTCAGCTCGATGATGTCAGGGAAGGGGTTGTTGTCCTCGCTGCCTTTGGCACAGCCCGCGGGGTCTGCCAGGGCCATGGTGAGCTCCCGCTGCTCCCACCTGCAGGGCAAACAGGTCAAAACCGTGTTAAAACTGCCAGAAAACATGGCCCGCTGATCCCAGCTGACTGCAGGGGATCCCAAGGGGCCTCCAGCCATTGCTCCAATCCCAAGTGATTGGAAACGATCCCAAGCCAGATCACACACGGAATCATAGAATTGTTTAGATTGGAAAAGCTCTCTAAGATCATGGAGTCTGACCCAGCATTGCCAAGCTGCCACTAAATGTCTGATGTGGCTCAGCAGGCAGGGCAGGACCAGATCCTCGTCTCTCCAGGAGCCTGGAAGTCATCTCTCTTCCCTAGTCCCTGGCTCTTGGAACAGGCAGCATTATCCAAAGCCATCTCCCATTCTGTGGCAGACTGCCCGTGGTCTGACCGGGCCATCTCCACCTGAGCTCTCCAGGCAGCAGAGAGGCTCGGCCCCTCTGCCCAGGAAGGTGCAGGGACAGGGGCTGCTGTCAACAACAGGAAAGGCAGGGCTGTCACACCCTGGGGACCCGCCAGCCCGGCATCCTGTGGGCAGGAGCAGCTGCCAAGGGAGCTGCTGGTGCAGGGGCCCCGCAGAGCCTGGGCTGGAGGGGTTGTGGGGCCACACACGGAGCACCCTGGGGCTGGGGAAAAGTGGCACCAGTGCCTTGAAGGACAGAGGGACAGAGGCTTTTGACACTCCTGCTCTGTCCTTGCTCCTGGAAAGTGCTCAGCACGGAATCGCAGCCAAGCTGGGAGATGGCAGAACCTCTCCAAGGGGCTGGGACCAAGACAAATCCTGCACTGCTGCTACAGCCTCGGAGCAGATGCCACGGATTTATACATGTTCCAAAAGCAAGACGGTTCTTGGATGTCTCTTGACACTGCAAATCAGCAGCTTACATAAACCTGGCTCAGCAGCCGGAGCCTGGATCCGTGCCGTGCTCTGTGCAGGCATTTGGGAGACCACGGAGGGAAGGGGGTCCCTGGGCCGACCTCCAGTTCTGCCTCCTCCCCGGGTGATCTCAGTGCTGCCCTGCTCGGAGGTTGGGACCCCTCGAGACTGGTCCCACACCCAAGGAACAGCCCCAAGTCTCGCCCCGTCCCCGTGTCCTGCCACAAAGATTCCCAGGAGCTGCTCCAAAGGATTCCAACACAAATTTCGAAGCAACTAAAGGACAAAGATAGAACTCTGCGGGCACTTTTGGGCACGGGGGCAGAGCTGAGCCAGCGTTCCACGGCCACACTCCCGGCTCACAGGGAGAATCGTCTTTGAGCAAGGAGTGACTTGGGCGAGGAAGAGCCGGAAGGATGGAAAGAGGATCAGCGCGGTCCCGGCTCCCCAGTCCCCTCCAGCGGGGGCTCTGGGTCCCTTTCCCTGGCGATTCCACGCCCGCGGCACAGCCCAGCGGGCAGGAGCCGCCCGTGCTCGGAGGTCGCATCCCTTTGTCAAGGTCGGAAGGGCTGCTCATGGTGGGCTGGGGGCTCGGGGTGGGACGGGCAGGGCGGCCCCGCTGTCCCCTCTGCCCATCCCAGGCGTGCAGCCGGCGGGGACACCAGCGGGGACATGAGCGGTGACAGAAGAGGGACAGAGCGGGGCCAGCCCGGCTCAGCCCCGGCAGCCGCAGCCGTCCCAGCGCTCCCCGGCCGGGGGACCCGAACCCCGCCGCCCCCGTTACCTGGGCAGGGCGGCTGCGCTTCGTTCCGCTCCGTGCCGTTCCGCGCCGTGCCGCTCCGCTCCGCTCCGCTCCGTGCCACGCTGCTCCGCTCCGTGCCGCTCCCCGCCGCTTCTCTCCGCCCGCCCGGTGCTGGCCCC
>VWYN01000019.1:1573-17657 GCA_013400075.1 Hippolais icterina | reverse complement strand
AGGCCCTGGCACAGGGTGCCCAGAGCAGCTGTGGCTGCCCCTGGATCCCTGGCAGTGTCCAAGGCCAGGCTGGACATTGGGGCCTGGAGCAGCCTGGGACAGTGGAAGGTGTCCCTGCCCAAGGCAGGGGTGGAACTGGATTGGCTTGGAAGTTCCTTCCAACCCAAACCATTCCATGATTCCATCATTCCAAATCCAGCCAGCAAAAACCTTACAGCAGCCAAACTCTCCTATTCCTTGGGTGATTTGATATTGTTGAGGGGACTGGAGGAACTGAACTCCCCTTTCCCAAGGCAGGAATGACACCAGTGGGATCATAAGGAGCTTGGGCTGTTGTGGCAGCCTGTTTGTCCAGACTGGGAAAAGCAAACAAGGAAAGAGAATCCAGCTCTTTTTATTTGACTTGAAAATTCCAATTTTTTGTAAACCCAGGAAAATATGACAACTCCAAACAACATCCGAATATTTACACGTTTCCTGAAAGTCCGATGAAGCCTAAATCCCAAGATTCTCTGGTAGCAGAGCTGGCCTGAGTTAATCCATGGATTTTTGTCCCTGTTAAATTTTGTAAGAGCAGAAGATGCAATTTCTTCTTCTCCTACAAATGAAATCCCTGAGTCTGGGCACTCAAATCCAAGGATTTTTTCTGTTTGGGTTTCTCCTTATTGTTTTCTTGTATCCCAGAGCTGTTTGATTATTTTCCCATAAATTGCAGGAACTCTGCCCTGTGGATATTTTGTGGGATATATTTATAGATGGGATCAGTTTGATGGATGGATGGATGGATGGATGGATGAGGGAGATTTGCTCAACAGGTACTTGAAGCATCTTTGAAATTTGCCTGGGGGAAAATTTAGCCACCATGAGCCTGTTTGATTTTTGGGACTTGGATGAAATCCGGTGTGGTTTTGTCCCACTTTTCTGGAGGTCTGATCCAACATAACTGCAAGTTCATCACAGAATTCCCAGAGGATTTTCAGCTCTGTTGGCTCACAGCTGCCTGCCTCTGGAAGATGCCAGGACCCCAACCATGACCCAAGTTAATGATCCAGCCTAGTGCTCCCACCCTGGGCAGCTGTGCCAGGGCTGGGCAAACCTTTCCATGAAATTTTTCCTAAAATACAATTTAAACCGATTTACCCAGAGGCTGTGCTGGGCGAGTTGGAATGGGAGCCCAGGACAGGCCCAGGGACAGGAGCAACGACGGCACGTCCTGTTCTTTTCCCCCTTTGTCTTTCCCTTTCCCTTTTCCCAGCTGCCTCTGTGCTTTGTCCTCACATGCCTGATGCTCATGGGGGACAAAAAATTGCACCCAAATTGGTGCCAATATCCCGTGAACTGATGTGGAAATCATGGAAACCATCGAGGACACTGCTGATGTGTCCAGAGGCAACTGGGAATGGGATCTCCAGGGAATGGAAGAGATTTGGCACCATGGAAGTGACATGGGCGGCTGGGATCTCAGGAGAAGTTGCCAGGGGGTTATAAAGCAGCTTTTACAAGTTCTTCCAAGAAGAGTGGAGCAGGGATTTGGGTCCCTCTCTGGATTCTGGAGACTTTTATCAACCACAAGAGCAGAGCCGGAGATGATTCATCTCCATCCCAAGAGAAGGCAGGGAAGGGTTTAATGAGGGTTTGTTTGTGTCCACTCTGGGATCACAGAGTGATTGCAAGGAAGGCCCTAGCATCACTTCCTGGCTGCTATTCCCATGTTTTCTGAGCTTGGATACAAATCCCTTCACCCCATGATGCCTCATCCTCCTCACCCCCCACCAGAAGGTCCTGCCTGCTCCCCAGCCCTGCTCAGACCCCCTTGTGCTGCCCCAAAACTCCTCGAAGGCTCCTTAAATTTGCGTTTTTAAGGATTGAGGAGTGTAAACTGGAAGTGAGACACAAATGTTTCCATTGCATGACTTTTCCTTGGCTAGAAAAGTCCCAAATATAATAAATGGATTGTGAGCTGTGCTGGGATGAGGATCCCGTGACCCATCACCTTGCAAGGATGTTGTCCCAGAGCACTGATGCTGCTCCATGCATTCCTTATCCAGAGATAACAATGGGAATTGCCTGTGGAGGCAGGAATATTTACCAGAGCAAAAATCCCCTAATTCATGGGTGTCAGAAGGGTCCACACAGAGGTTGGGATTCCTCAGTGCCACAGCTGTGATTCACGGGCCAGGACTGGAGGCAGGAATCTTTCATCCTTAAACAAAGTGCAGCTAAAAAGTCCTAAAAAGGCAACAGAATCCCTGAGTGCCAGACTCCTGTGGGGCATGGAATTATTTTTAGGACATTAGGGGCACTGCATTGTTTTTATAGGTTTGGGGCACTGAATTATTTTTAATCCTTTCAGGGTCTTCTGGCTGTGTGCCCATCAGTGGGAAAATCCCCCTGTGCAGCATCCCTGCTTCTCCTGGTGCTCCCAGCTCTGTCTCCCTCTTCCCCATCCTCATTCCTCCTTCATTCTCCCCCTGTGCAGGGTTTTCCTCTCTGGGGTTAATTAATTATTATTAAAATTATTATTATTAAAATTAAACCACCCTTAACTGGTGAGGTTTGGGGTGAGAAGAGCTCAGGGCTGAAGGGGCTGCCAGCCTTGAATCACTGACCCCGTGCAGGCCTCCAGATTCCCAGAAATCCGCAGGAAGCTCCCCCCAGCATCCCCCAACCCCATCTTTTCCTCTTGTCCTTCCCCTCCCTCCTCCCGGAGCTGCCCAGGTCCACCGGGAGCGCGGAGCTCTGAGCACCTGAAGCTGAAGAGAAGCGACAGAAGCGACGTCCCCTGTGCGGCTGTGCCTCAGCCACCGCCTGCGTCCCCACCGAGATCCTGGAAGCTCCGGCCGCTGCCAGCTTCTATAAAAGGGGCTTAATCTGCTTCTGCCCGGGGCTCAGGTGGCTTTGCGGCCCTGGGGACGCAGCGGCCACACCCGTCTGACCCCGGCGGAGTCAGAGACTCCTTCAATAATTCACTGGCACATCTGATCTGAGCCATTTTTAGCAGCGGCTGCCGCCTCGCACCGCGGTTGTCGCAGCTTTTCGGTGACGGATTGGGTTGGACAAGGCAGGAGAAAGGCCCTGCTGAGTGGCGCACTTTAATTGGCTTCTCATTAAGGGCTCAACTGGCCACACAGCCCTGGAGAGCTCAGGAGGGTGAGGACAGAGCTGGAAACTCCTCCCGGAGAAACCAGAGTTTGGTGGCATCCACACGGGAGGGTTTTCTGGCAAACCCTGCTCTGTGCTTGTCCTCACAAGCCTGAGCAGCCTGGGGCAGTGGAAGGTGTCCCTGACCATGGCACAGGGTGGGAGGGGATGAGCTTGGAGGTTCCTTCCAACCCAAACCATTCCATGATTCCATCATTCCAAATCCAGCCAGCAAAAACCTTACAGCAGCCAAACTCTCCTATTCCTTGGGTGATTTGATATTGTTGAGGGGACTGGAGGGACTGAGCTCCCCTTTCCCAAGGCAGGAATGACACCAGTGGGATCAAAAGGAGCTCAGGCTGTTGTGGCAGCCTGTTTGTCCAGGCTGGGAAAAGCAAACAAGGAAAGAGAATCCAGCTCTTTTTATTTGACTTGAAAATCCCAATTTTCTGTAAACCCAGGAAAATATGGCAACTCCGCTCTGATGGGACCGGAATTGTCACCGCAGGGATGATGGAAGTGCTGTGTCAGGGACCTGCTTCCATCCCAGGCAGGATTTGCCAAGGGAAACAAACGAGTGTCCATCCACCCCATCTCATTCCTGGATGGACACTTTGGAGCTGCTCAACCCTGAAGCAGAGATGTCTCACCCAGACCTTTCCTTGTGACCTCTTCCGAGCTGGGGAATTAAAATCCTGATAAACGACCACAGACACCGCTGGATCTCAGGCCAGAGCTGCCAGCTGGATAAGGGCTGGGAATATTTCAGCCTCAGAGGGACGGGGTGAGGAATGACCAGGCCAGAGCAGGAATATCTCCTGAAGAGCAGCACGGAGCCAGAGGGACGTGGGGCACCAAACCCTCCCAGTTTCTCTGCCTTGTACTCTCTGCCGTCACTCTGGAGGATTTTGCCCTCCAGGAGAATTCTCCAGACTGAATTCTGCTCCCAGGAGAACCCAGTGAATCCAACCTTGTGCTGAAGCAGGTCCCATGGTCTTTGCAGGTGCACTCCACGATGGATGCTTGGATCCTCTGCAAGATCCAGGGAAAGCTCCAGCAAACAAAAATTAATGGTTAAAAAAACTTGTGAAAACCCTATGGGATTTCTGGGATGTGGATCATGCACACAGTGAGCTGGGAACAACCTGGGCTACCAAAGTGCCCACAAACACTTGGATTTTCATGCACGGAGGGTTTATTTAGGTGCTGCTCTGTAAGACACAGCTGAGATGGTCTTGGTTCCCGGGCTGATAACCCTCAGAGAATGTTGTCAAAGTCCTCCTCCCTAGCCCTGGTGCCAGAAGAGAGAGGCAGGATGCATCAGTTTCTTTCTCAGAAGTTGTTTATTGTCTCTTATCTGCATACATTCTTTCTCACCCGGTGTGGATACTAGTTACAGTGCTGATTGTGGGTGACTGACCAACTCAAGGGTGGTTGTAATCTTTTAAACTAAATGTTACGTGCAATATGTTTATGATAACATACCAATACCTATCACCTATGTTAGACAGTGCAACTTTACACCAAACCAACCCAAAAGTGCCACCACCACAGCAGAAGATGGAGGACAAGAAGAAGAAGGAGAAGGACAGGGACACTCAAATCCCTCCGTCTTGCCACCTTTATGAACCCCAAAATTCTACATTATCACCTGGTGATGAGCTAATTATTACTCTAATCACACTCTTGTGACTTGTAATTATTCATATAATGTTGGTAATCGCTCCCATGGGCAAAACTTAAAGGCACTGGTGTTTTTGTCTTTGTGCCAGGGTCCCAGGACCCCCTGCCTGGACCACACAGGGCAGCTGGAGAAATGTCCTGGGCTCTGACAAGATGGGAAAAGAAGAAGGGACGAGGTGACAGGTGGGTGACAGGAGGGACCTGTGGGAGCCTGGTGCTGCCAGTCTGTTGCTCAGGCTCTGCCAGGGCAGTGCCTGGGCAGGAAGGTGCCACCTGGCTGCCAGAGCCAGCCTGGGAATGCTGCTGGGGCAGGGACAGGGAACAGAGGGATCTGTCTGGGCAGCCAGAAATCCCCCAGAGCAAACCCAGCTGTCCCCTCCCCACCCTCTGCTACAGGTGGGAGGGATTCAGCCTCAGATTTCCAGGTTTCCCAGCTCAGACCGGCCTCAGGAGAGTGCTGAGATCCTTCTCTCCTTCTCTCATTTCTTCCCAGGAAGGGTTGCCCAGCACTGGAAAAGTCTTTCCAGGGCAGTGGTGGAGTCACATCTCTGGAGGGGTTTAAAGGCCCTGTGGATGTGGCACTTGGGGACATGGGTCAGAGCTGGAGGAATGGCTGGATTTGATGGTCCCAGAGGGCTTTTCCAGGCTCAGGGACTCTGTGATCTCCAGCCCAAACGGGTCCCTGGCTTGTCCTTCCCATGCCACCCTCACCCTTTAGCACAGAGTCTCTGTCCCTTTGTCCCCTGGAGCTGCTTTCCCACAGTCTCAGTGGGTCAAGGACAAGTCCAGAGCCACCCCCAGGCGAGGGCCAGCCTGGGCAGGAGCTGGAGCTGTGTTGGGAACATCAATTCCAGCCCTGCTGGCTGTGCAGGATTCACTGCCTGCAGCTGGACAGGGAGAGGCCCGGGAGCATCAGTGTCACTTTGCCAGGCAGGGATGGATTTTGGAAGGCACATCTCTACCCCAGCACCGTGCCAGGGAAATTTGTTGGCCCATTTCCCTGGCCACGTGCCCCGTGTGCCTCATGACTCGGAGAGATCCAGCAGTGCCAGTGCTCCCAGGGACACAGGGCTGGGAAGGGAGCATTCCTGGTGCTTGGGAGGGGGTCTGGAGCACAGCTCCCATCTCCCTGGATCAGCCGCTCAGAACCCAGCCCAGTTTGGGATAACTCTTCCCCTGAGGGTGGTTTGAAGAGCAGACCCCTGCAGGGACTGAGCCTGGCACGGGGACAGAGCTCTGGAGCTTCCTGAATGGACAATTCATCCTTTCAGAGTTGAGAGGAAGATCAAAAATCCCCAAACACTGGATAGGAAGGGACCTTAAAGCCCATCACATGGGCAGGGACCCCCTTGGGGGGGTGGAGGTGGCAGTGGCTGGGATGTGCTGCTGTCCCCGAGTGGCTCCAGGACAGTGCCAGGGAGGGGTCGGGGACTTCAGCCCTGACCTGAGTGACAAAGGGACATTTCAATTTTACTGAGCATTCCCAGGGGCATTCTCTGGCATTCTTCCTGGCCTTCAGTTCCCTGAGCCTGCCTGGCTTCTCCTGGCTTCTCCATCTCCTATAGGTACGTGTGGATGTGGGAAAAGGAATCATTGCTGGAGAAATGTCTCCAAAACATTCCCTCCCTCCTGTTTCCCTGTGGCCCAGGAGGAGCCTGGGAGCAGAGCAGAGCAGGGATTTGGGATGTAAAGTCTTTCCAAGGGCTTCCAATCCCAACAGAGCTTGGATTTGCCTCTGGATGAGTTTTCCTGGAGGATCTTCCCAGGCAGGCAGCGCTCACTCCACCCTAACAAAAGTGACAAGTGATGTCCCTAACAAGGGACAGGATGAGAGGAAACAGCCTCAGGTGGTGCCAGGGGAGGTCCAGGCTGGAAAGGTGGGAGGATTTCTCCACAGAAAGCTCATCCAGCCCCAGAGTCCCCATCCCCTCAGGGGTTTCACAGCCCTGTGGGGGTGGCACGTGGGGACACAGCTGAGGGCTGGCCTTGGCAGAGTTAATGGTTGGAGCTGGAGCCATCATTCCAATTTATCTAAAGAGTCAAGGAGCAAAATCCACGGAATTCCGGCTGATCAGCTCCTGTGGGATTCCCAGCTGACAGGAAACTCAGATGAGTCCCACTTTTCCCTGTGTCCAATTCTCTCTCCCCTCCCCCACAGATATAATTAAATTCAATTAATCTGATTATCTGTACAGTCTATCAGAAAAAGAAATCTTAATAGCCTGCTCAACATGATGAATTAATAGATATTAATTAGAATTCATTACATTTATCACCATCTCACTGGGCTGGAACTCTGAAAACATTGGGGGAAAGAGGGAAAATTCTCATTTTTAGTTTATAATTCACATTGGATCAAACTTTTATTTCATCTGGACGTGTGTCACACAGAGTTCCATCCCTTGTGACATCCAGGTGGGGACACACACACACACACACACACACCAGAAAAAGGCCATAAATGTCTTGTGAGAGGCTCTCAGGGACTGTGGTGTCACCTGGAGGTGTTGCAGAGATGGATGAATGGTTTTCAGTTCTGCCGGAGGTCACTGGGGCAGGGGAGGGATCTCTCCGTGTGTGCCAGGTGCCGTTGGATGCTCAGGGGTTTGGGAATATCCCAGCCCGTGACCCCATCCCTGGCTCGGGCTCACTCCATTTGTTGGCTGTGTTTACTCGAGGGGAAAAAAGAAAAAAAGGAGAGAATGGAGCCATAAAGCAAAACCAGCGTAAAGCTGTGACCGCCCTGGCTGTGCTGGACATAAATCAGGAGCGAGGGAAGCCGAGGGGAGGGAATGTGGCCGCGGGACCTCGCAGGCACGGCCCAGGAGCAGGCAGAGCCTTTCAGTGATTCCCAGCACCCTCTAGTGGGATCTCCGCCTCCGGAGCATCCCAAAAAACTGCCGAGCATCCCAAAAACCTGGCACGTCGGGGAGGATGAGGGTGTGCAGCCCTGTCACCCACCAGCGACTCGGGATCCACTCCAGGGCTGGCCAAGGGCTGCTCATGCAGAAAGGGGAAGGTCCCTGAGGCACCAGGAGCTTTTCCAGAGGAAGGGATAGCCCTGGAATTGTCCACAGTGCAAAAATCAAATCCCCACAGTGCCCTGGGAGCTGAGTCCCTCCTGTCCCCTCTGCCTCTGCTCCCTGGTATGGTCAGTGAAGCCAAGGATCAGATCAGAGCACCCCGGGGATGCTCTGGGATGAAAGAGCCCCCAAAAATCTGGGGTGGAGCCAGGGCTAGTCCCCCAGGCAGTGTAGGGTTCCAGGGTGGGAGATCCCAAATTCCCTGCGCCCCTGGATGTGTTTCCTTTCTGGCTGCAAAGTGAAAAACTTGAGGGAAATGGAAAATCATCCTGTGTGAATTTGCATTAAAGGATGTGAGGGAAACCCCATTCCTACTCTTCCCTGGAACAGAGGGAAAATGGCCTGGTTTTTTTCTTGGCCTGATTTTTTAGAGTGGAAAATGGAATCATGGAATGCTTTGGATGGGAAGGGACTTTGCAGCTCATCCCATCCCACCCCTGCCACGACAGGGACACCTCCCACTGTCCCAGGGTGCCCCAATGTCCAGCCTGGCCTTGGGCACTGCCAGGGATCCAGGGCAGCCACATCCCATTTTCCTGACTAGACCTGGATGTGATCTTCCAGAGCAGAGGCTGCCCATGCCAGGACCAGCAATTCCAGCCCTCCTGGGTTATCCTTTGGGACTCTCCAACTGGTTCTCCTAAACTGTGGAGCCATTTTTCCAACTGGAGTCCTGAGGCTGTGGCTTCCCAAGGGCAATTCCGCATGACCTAAAGAGCTGCTGCTTTGTGTGTTTTAAAGCTTTGCCTCTTCATTTGCAGAGTGGCTTTTGTCCCCAGGCACTGACTGCGGGGGACAAATGGGGCCTTTATGGGATATGGAACAGAACAAATGGCTTCTCCTAAAATATTTTTTATCTTCCATAAATCTTGATTCTGCTGCTCTATCCTTTCCTGACATGGAGCAGCTCAGAACCCAGGAAAAAATATGCTGGTTGGTGAGGTTTTTATAACCCCAGATGCAATTCCTCTGTGGCAAGCACAAGAGGGCAATAATTTGCTTTTCTGGACCTGCAGATCTGGATCCCACTCGGCTCTGCTGTCTCCAGCCATCCCTGGGAGAAGGGATGGGAAAAGAGCAAGGCCCGGCCATGCCTCACCCATCTCCTGGCAGGGAGCTGCTTCCTGACCTCATTTCCCATTTCCAG
Organism: Hippolais icterina; assembly: GCA_013400075.1. Classification (NCBI taxonomy): domain Eukaryota; kingdom Metazoa; phylum Chordata; class Aves; order Passeriformes; family Sylviidae; genus Hippolais; species Hippolais icterina. The sequence continues at coordinate 8,603 of VWYN01000019.1, read as the reverse complement.
CTGGCACCAGGCTGTTGCTCCACAGCCTGCAAGGAATCCCCCACCAGCGGCTTTCCCTCACTCCTGCTCCTCATGCAGGGTCTGCAGGGATGGGCAGGAAAGCTGCAGGGTTTGGAAATCTGGGAATGTCAGGAGAAGTTAATGGGAGCCTTTGCACCACCCCAGTTTGAGCTCTTGGATCTTATAACCATGGAAAGGTTTGGCTTTGTGAAGAGACCTTAAATATCATCTATTTAATCAGTTTCCAGCCTCCCAGCTTTTCAGAGCTGTCTGCAAGGGGGTTTCACCCCGAGGAGCCTGGAAAAGGCCATTTCCCCATCTCCCCATGGGTTTTACCCATTTCTCCCCGGAAAACGAAGCGGGAACACCTTCAACCCCAAACTCCACTCACTGCCAGCAGGGAAGAGGGGAGAAATCAGCTTTCCTGGGGTGCAGCTCCAGCACAGGGCCTGGATTTGTCTCCGTGTGCAGGAGAGCAAACCGGGAGCCGAGGACAAAGAGCCCCCTTGGTTCCGGGCGAGGCTCGGAGAGAGCAGAGCAGGAAAAGGCTTCATGAAAAATGAAAGAGGAGCAGGCGGCTGCAAGGAGCGGCGGGGATGAAGCTCCCGGAGTTATCTGGGGCATGAAGAAACCCAGCAGGCCAGAAAAATGCGAGCGGAGAGCAGCGGAGGTGAAAAACGCGGGGGTAAAAGCGAGGCTTTATGTTTAATTAATCATCCTGTTTGCGTCTGAATGGCGGCGTCCTGCTGGGGACAGCGAGGGACACGCCAGGCCTGGCTGTGCCACAACTGGCTCCTGATGTCCCGTTCAATTTTCCCTTCTCCCTGATTTTTTGGGATGGTCATTGTTTTTATAGGTTTGGGCCACTGAATTGTTTTTATTTCCTTCAGGGTGTTCTGGCTGTATGCCCATCAGTGGGAAAATCTCCCTTGGCAGCATCCCTGCTCCTCCTTCCCCACCCTCAGCTCTCAATGCTGAACATCCACACAGGAACCCACGGGAGGCATTGCCAGGGCTGGAAGGGTTTGGACTTCTGGGATTTTCCTGCCTTTGGCGCTGGGAGGTGAATTTTAAAAGGGGGATAGAAAAGAAAAAAAAGAAAAATAGAAAGAAAAAATCCCAACTAAATCCCCCCTGGAGCAGCAATTCCGTGCTTGGTGGGCGACAGGTGAGCTCAGATGGAGGAACCATTTCTCTCTAAAAAGATTGATTCTTTTAAACCAAGAGGTAGGAAATGGAGGTGATTTAACCTCGATTTTTACTCTGTCTAACCAAGAAATATGAAATGGAGATGATTTAATCCTGATTTCATTCTTTTTAAGAGAGAAATAGGAAATGGAGGTGATTTAACCCAAATTTTGACAGTTTTTAACAAAACAAGTAGGAAATGAAGGGAGATTTAACCCCAGTTTCGAGCCTTTAACAAACAAAGAGGGAATGCAGAGGGATTTAACCCTGACTCCATAACAAACAAAGAGGAAACAAAGAGGGATTTAACTGATTTTGACTCTATAACAAACAAAGAGGAAATGGGGTGCGATTTTACTTTGCTTTGCTTTTCTCCCTCTGCAGCTCTGGTGCTCCTCCTGCACCTGGGGATTTCCTGCCCCAGCCTCACGCTCGGGGCTTCGCTCAGGTCCTTCAGGCTTCCTGTTTTGCTCTCAGAGCTTTCATTTCACCCACAGATCATTCTCTGATCTGAGGCTCCTTGTGACTGCCCCCCTCCGTCTCTGCTCCCCTGGTAAACCTTTGCCTGCTCTTCCCTTTCCCAAGGTGCTTTCCCTGGCTGCCAGCAGCTGGATGGTTGATGGGGAAATTTCAGGGAGCTTTCCCTGACATCTTTAAGTCTCGCAGGTTGTCTCTGGAAGACAAGGGGAGTGGGGGAGGGATCCTGCTCTGCTGCCGACAGCTTTTCAACTCCAGCCACGGGAAATCTCGAGCTTCCCGAAATAACTCATCCTTTATTACTCTGCCTTTCCATCATTTTCCTGGAGTTCAAGTGCTGCTCTAAATGAATTAGTGCTGGAAAATGGGTGTGGGGAGGGAGTTGCCATCGGAGAGGCTGAAAACTTGACGGGGATGGAGGAACCACGGTAACCCAGACAGGTTCAAAGGGATGTGGTGGTGACAGAATCGTTTTAGCAGTAAATTCCTTTTTATTTTGGAGGGTCACAGGCATGGTAGGAATTTTTAATAGTGGGGGATGTGATTCCAAGCTCATTAAATATTTGGCTGAGCTGAGGGAGTAACTGGGAGGGAGTTGTTGAGGGGTTCATTGCTTTCAGTTCACTGCAGCACCACGAATTCAACAACAAATTCCTCCTCCCAAACATTCCCAGTGCCTGTTGTAAATATTATTATTGATGTTGTTATTATTTTTATTATTATTTTCCTGCAGTCTGTATTTTTATTTATCCCTGGTTCTCACTCAAATATTTGCAAAACCCGAGGTTTCAGTTGTAGCAAGTTGATTTTTCCCCTCCCCGTGCAGCTCAGAGGCTGTGAAAGGATGGCTGGTGCTCTCCAAGTGTTTATCCAGGACCTACAGGCCTTAGACTGCCGGGAATCCTGATATTTTCCACTCTGCTGAGAGTGGAAAAGCATCCTAATAACATCTCCCTTGGCAGGGGCTTGGAAGGAGAGGGGCTTTAGGGTTCCTTCCAAACCAACTTCCTGAGACCTAGGAGTCACAGAATTGCAGAGTTGTTTGGGTTGGAAGGGACATTAAAGGCCATCCCATTTCCCCCCTGCCATGGCAGGGACACCTTCCAGAGCCCAGGGTGCTCCAACACTTTCAGGGATGGGGCAGCCAGAGCTTTTATGGATCATCTCTCCATCCTGGTTGTGTTTTGCAGGAAGATGCCCCCTGTGTCCATGATGCTGAGGGGATGCTGAGGGATTTCCTTCCCTCCTGGATCATCCTCTAATTTAGGAAGGTCAGGCTGGCCTGACCTGGCCAATCACCTGAGCGTGGCTTAGCGGTCACAGTGATGCTCACTCAAGGCTGGGCTTGATTTTGGAGTTCTTTTCCAAGCCTATTCCATGATTCCCTGGTGGTGCATGGACACAGCTCCCAAGGAAAGCCCAGGAGCTCTGGGGCTGTTTGCAGCAGCCCAGGGAGGCTGCAGAGCTCTGCTCTTGTCTGGCCTCCAGTGCTGGCAGGACACAGCCAGGCCCATCTGGCCACAGGGACAAAGCTCCTCAACAGACATCCCCATAAGGGATTTAAAGATTGGATTTACTGAAGGAGGGATTATGGAGGACTGGAGTCAGGGAGAATTTGTACCTTTAGGGTGGCGTTAAGGTTTTGGGGAAATGCAGCTTGGATAAGGTCCTCCCTTTCTGCTGCTGGGGCTGGCAGAGCATCGTTAAAGTTGGGATAATGAGGGGTTTTATTAATGGGAATGTTCCAGAGGCTTTGGCAACACGCCTGGGGTTTCACAAATATGAAAATAAATGGGAAAAAGAGCAGCTTCCCAGCTTTACATCCAGAATAAAAGTTCAGCATTGCTGGCAGGAAAAATCCCAATGCAGATACCAGATCTGCTCTGATCCCTCACATTTCCCACACACAGGGAGATAAGGAGCTCCCACCACACCTGAGAATTCCTCGAGCCTGGCTCCTGCAACTGCTTAGGCTCCTCAGGAATTCAGAGTAGGAGATACCTCCAGGATTTCCAGTCTTTTCCCTCATTTGGCACCCCATGGGATAAACAGATATTACTGATCTTAAATAATGGAGTATTTTTGTCCAGCTCCTGCTGGGAGACAAAGAGAGAACCTGGTTCTCCTTCCTGTAATTCCCAGCCTGTATTCCTGCCCCCGTCATTCCCCCATCTTTGTGCTGTGATGTCCTTTAGCTCAGGCAGCTCTTTGCCTTCCCAGATGTATTTTTAGATTGCAGCCTCCTCTCCTTTCACCTTCCTGCTGGCAGGATGAGCAGGATGACCTCTCCACATCCTCCTCTGCTGGTGTCAGCACACAGGGAATGGGTTCCCACTGCCAGGGGCCAGGGACAGATGGGATTTTGGGCAGGAATTGTTCCCTGGGAGGGTGGGCAGGCCCTGGCACAGGGTGCCCAGAGCAGCTGTGGCTGCCCCTGGATGCCTGGCAGTGTCCAAGGCCAGGCTGGATGGGGCTTGGAGCAGCCTGGGACAGTGGAAGGCATCGGAGCAAAATGGGCTGTAAGGTCCCTTCCATCCCAAGCCATTCCAGGATTCTTGGATAGTCTCTTCCCCTCACCAGGCCTGGAGCCTCTTCCTTGCCCCTTCCGGGCTCTTTTCATGCAGCCATCCAGAACTGTGCCTATCATTCCTCAAATGGGACCTCCTCAGCAGCTGGAATTCAAACCAGAGTTTCCCTGGCACCAGCAGACGCCGCCACAGCAAATCCAGTCCTGCTAAAGCTCCAGCTGCCCTGACCAAAACATCGTGAATATTCATGAGGTGATTCATTAATGTCTTCCTGCTTTAATAAGCTCCTCACAACATTCTGTGCCATCCAAGGGGCTGGCACCCGGGTGGGAGTGTCACTTCAAGGCGTTTTGGAACAACCTGGCCAGGAGTGAACATGTCTGAGGACTGCAGTGATGCCAATCAGCTCCCCAAGGCTGTGATGGTGATTAGTGCCCATAATTAGAAATTCTCCAGAAGGGTCAGGCTGTGCTGCAGAGCTGGGATGGTGCAAGAAGGAATTTCCAGCTGTGGGATGTTCCAAGTTCAGCAGCCTCCATTGTTCTTTCCACTTACACGAAGCTTAGTGGCAAAACTGCACCTGCTGTGGCTGGAGATCCCTCCAGGAGAACACATCCCTTGGGAATGGAAGAGGGAGATGGAAACATTTGTGTAGATGGAAACAACGTGGGAAATTCCAAGGGTGTTTCTTCCCTGTCCATTTTCCTTCCCCTGCTAGGAAATGGGATGCTGGGTTATCCAGGTGATTCCACCCACACTGCCTCCAGAGGCATTTCAGGGCTGAGCCTGTGGGAGCCTTTCTGGGGTTTCTCTGGGTATTCCCAGCCTGGAGTGAAGAGAGCTTTGGGATTTCAGCGGGATGGGGATTGCAGAGGGAATATCTGCATTGAGGATGGGGTGGGTGCTGGATTTATCCCAAATTCTTACCTCCAGTTGCTCACCCTTTCCCACTCAGCACTTCAGAGCTCATTCCCACAGGATGCTGGAAGTGCCAACGCTCTGAATAATCCCTAAAACCATTAAAGGAGAGCAGGGACAGCAGCTCCTTCAAGGGCTGTTAAACACAGGGCTGTGCATCCAAGCTCCAGCTCAGGGAGCTGCTGGATAATGGGATTCTGGAAGCTGCCAGTGAATCCTGAAGGCACCAGAACTCCAGGCTTGCCCTTGGAATGCTTTTGATCCCAAGCATCTGCTGCAGGCCACTGTCAAAACTCATCACTCATCCCCCAAAACTGCTGGAAAAGGTGAAGGGGTTTTATAACTTGGAATTAAATGAGCAGTGCTGGACCAGGACTGGTTGAACCTTGTTAATTAATGTGTTAATTACCTGTAGATATCTAGGCCAGCCTGGACTTTGAGCCTCACTTGGAGAAGCTTTACAAGTCTCCTCCAGCAGCCTGGAGGAGAAGAAAACCTTCCGCAGGTATTTGTGGAAGCTAAACCAGTGCTGTCCCCTTTGTGAATGTCCCCTCGGGTGCAGTGGAAGATAATGAATGAATTAATTAATTAATTAATGGCCTTGTCACACTCGGAGCACTCTGCGTTTTTTGCAGTGTCCCCATCAGTGAAAGGTGAATAAATTCAGGCAGGAAATGGATGATGGGACAGGATGAGGTGAGGGGAGCAGCAGCAGCTGGGCTTGGGTGTCTGGAGGCACAGCCATCGGTTTATCCACTGCCCATGGATACACACGGCCAGGCTGGGAATAAAAACAATTTATCTCATTTCCAGGAATCTCTGGACCTGGTTTGGGGAGGTGAGGGTTGGTAACACCAGGGAAGGAGCCTGGTGACATCCCCTCATCAAGAAATAAGTACATTTGTGAATATAAAGTGTATTTTTAATATATATTATTTATATGTATATTTAACTCTACAACAGACAACTTCCAGTCCATTTCATAGAAACACACGGGTTTGGGTTGGAAGAGACCTTAAGGACCATGGACAGGGACACTTCCCACTGTCCCAGGCTGCTCCAGCCTGGCCTTGGGCACTGCCAGGGATCCAGGGGCAGCCACAGCTGCTCTGGGCCCCCTGTGCCAGGGCCTGCCCACCCTCATTATCAAACCCTTCTTCTTCGTGTCTAATTTAAATTAGAGGAATTTCTAATTTAAATAGAGGGGTTTGTTCACCTCCGGAATTTGTCCCAGCTTTGTGTGACACATCTGGGTGGCCCAGCACCCACAATCCTGGAGGCATGAGCAAGGAAAATCCCAACCCAACCCACTGTCTGTTTTGTCCTTCTTGCAAAACTGACACTTACCCCACATCCATCTTTCTTTGCCCCATTCCGTGATCTTATTCTGGCTGTTGGATTCATCCCTTGGCCTCAGTGGGCCCTGATTGGAGCAGGGCTGCTAAAACGACCTCACCAAAAGGCTCTGGCCATCCCTGTCACGGCAGGCAGGGGTCAGAATGCTGCGACCTTCCTGGAGAAATGTCCTTAGAAGGATGTCCCAGAGGCACAGGCACTTCTGCTGCCTGCTGAGTGATTTCCAGCTCTTCAGTGAAATCAGCTGTCCTGGTTTAGGTCAAATCTGGGAGAAAACCTCTGAACAGGATTCCTCTGGGAAGCAAACCCAAACGGATCCTCCCTTCAACTGGTCTGGGACAAAACTTCCTCTGAGAAAAGTGGAAAAAACTATTTATTTAACAAATGAAGTGCCCACAAGCATAAAGAATGAATAATACGAAACAATAAAACCTCTTGTTCTGAAGTAAGATGGTAAATTCAGAAAGTCCCTGCATTGGGCAGCTCAGCTCTCAGTCTCTTATCAGGCCCTCTGGACATCCAGGCCCCAGTGGGCCGCAGGTGTGAGAGCCCTCGGTGCTCCT
>VWYN01000018.1:326509-337680 GCA_013400075.1 Hippolais icterina | reverse complement strand
TCTCATTCTCATTCTCTTTCTCTTTCATGCTCTTTCTTTCTCTCATTTTTCTCTTTCTCTTTCTAAAGTTAAAGGCTTCAGAACGACTTTTAAATAACGTCACTTATTACACACAAAGTGCTTATTAAAACAAAGTATTACCACATTGAGGTGTTTTTATTTTTCTTGCCATGCCCGACCTCCTAAATTAATCACATTCCTTACAAGCTCCACATAAACTATATTTGGTTTTGGTCACCTTCAGTAAAGAGTCAAATGTATGCCCTTTCTTTGTTTATTTCCTTTGATAGCTTTTTTGTGTGATCTCTAAATAGCACTGACATATCAAGAAAGTGTCTCTGTCTCAGTGGCAGCAGTGCTTCTAATTTGTCAACATAAAAAAAAAAGCAGCTCTTTGTCCTTATAAAACACAGTAGTTGTTTCTGGATAAACCTATTCATTAGAACAGTTTTGAACTTCAATCTGTTTTATAGCTTTTTTGAATTTCCTTGTTTCTTACACAGATAACTGTGGGGCCAGTCTCTGACTCACACTTCAACTTCATAGCAGAAGAAAAGTATATTTCTAAATGTAAAGCAAAGTCAGGAGTATTTTTGATTGGATTACACTAAGTTCATTATTTTCAAGATATTTGGAGATTTACAAAAATACAATTTTTCAGATTCCATCCTTATCTAATTTATGTCCTGAAGAGATATGGTAGTTGAGGTGCTGCTCTTTCAGTATTGTTGGCCTTTTTGTCAGTAAAGCCATAGTCTTGTTTTCCTCATCAAAAAGAGCATGACAGATTTGCTTTAAAATTGTTCAGCGGTATCACTTGATTTTTTTTTAAAAAAGTATTAAAAAAATTTCAGAACTTGATGAAGTAGGCACTGTGCAAGTTATGTAGAGTTAATCAAAAGCAAACATTTCAAAGAAGCTGATGCAGCTTAAGATCTGAATTTGGAAATAATTAAAAATATCTGCCTCCCACTGCTTTCTAGGCAGAGAACTAACCTCTCCATGGTAATACTTTTAATATTTGATAAAGGAGATTTACAAACACTTTTCATCCACCTGTCCCACAGGCTCTTCCAAATGTCTGTACTTCTACACCTTATATTCTACATAACATGATATGACAAACCTCAAGGGTATCTCTCAGCAAGAGCGAAGTTCTTACCGAGACAGTTTTCAAAAACCTGGAGAATATTACTTTAGGAAGAGATCAAGATAGTTATCTCTTTTGCTGAGATTGTTCAAAAAATGACAAATACTTCCTACAAGTGTAATTGGTTTCTTCTCTTACTCAATGCTTAAAGTCACAATTCTTTTTGGTAGCCTGTAATACTTCCTACAATAGCCAGTTATGACATCACAAAGGTGTATCTATTTAGTGAATGATACAGAAGTCTATTTGAGCTCATGTAGTTCTATGCTTACATTAATGTTTCTGGTAATTACAAAAAATAAATAGAAAATCAGTTACTGTGTCACAAGGCAGCTCCACCCATGATCTTTGACTTTTGGGCTTCCAACTGGAGGGGGAGGGCAGCAGTAAGCAGTGGCATGGTTTTGGCAAGACTATTAAATTGGTGAATATCATTCCCAAACCACAACAAGTTAATATTTTACTTTTTATGTAAAAAAAGTAAAATATAAAATACCACAAATACCATGCAAAATTAAAAGCTGACATGACATGGGGAAAAAAATCCAAAACATTCAACCAGCATCAAGGGTCTTTTCCCTTCAACATCCATCTTGTGCAGCACAAGGGTCATCTGACCAATGTAAGAAACATGAAGTTTTATTTGGTTTCCACTACACCTCTTGTTTATAGATACAGGATGTTTATCAGACAGACCATGATTGTTACAGGTGCATATCTACTTGGGATTTTATAAAAATTTAACCAGATTTCATCCTAAATTGTGCTGGAATAGTCACCTTATGTTCCAAACAAAACCAGCAGCATTGCAATTACCTTGTAGTAATTACTTTTTCCAACACTATACCTAAAAGCAAGCTGTTCATATCAAATCCATCCATTATGCCCTGGAAAAAAGGCTTGAGCTATTACACCAGATTCTGTGTAATAAAGGTCATTATCACAGCTCTGCATCTCAAATACACCAACTAGAAATTGAAAAAGGGATGATGAGCAGTATTAAAATCTGCTATTTAGAAAATAATGTTTCAAAATAGGTTGCAAAGCTTGGATTATGCCCAATAGTTCCAGCAGCTTTCAGAAACAGATTTATAATACCACCACCATTTTCACTGCACAAGAACTAAAAATGAACAGTTTGTCCTGTTCTCCATTTTGGCTCATGGAGGAATTTTTGCTGATGAGAATGTTGAACCCAAACTATTGTTTTGATTGATTTAATGCTAGAAAGAGGAGCATCCCTATTAAATTATTCCTCCTTTGCCCCATAACTTTCAGCTGTGCATTGGAATCCTAACCTGTTCCCTCACATCATAATTTGGCTGAAGTGAAATACATTAGTTATTTCTTGCATATTTTTCACAACACATGGTTTGCAGAACACGGCTGAAACAAGGGGGTTGCAAAAGCACCAAACATACTGCTTTTTCTCCACTTACTGTCTCCTTAAACGTTTTTACATTGTCTTCAATTAGAGTCTGATGTAGAAAAAACACCAAGATGTTGACGTCTGGACACAGCACATCTTTGTGTGCCTAGGCAGCTCTTAGAGTATTCTATGAGGTATATTGAATCCAGAGAATCCAGTGTCACCAAATCACATACCCCAAAAAAATCCAAGTTTCAATAACCACACTGCTTCTGAAGATTTCCACTGTTTTTCACTGCTCATATTCTTATGTGAAAGTCTTAAATATATACTATTCTTAAGCCTTGGATCTGTTACAGTAAGCTGTACACCCCACATACCACATTAGTTACTCAGCAACATGAAGACAAGGAGAGTATAAACATTCTGAAAAGAAACTGTTGTGGCAATTCACTGAAAGTCTTTGAGCCCCAGTAGGCAAAGTATTAAAGCCAGCTTTGTTACATATTGCATGCTGCACAACCCAAGACCATTCAAACCCTTCATATAAACCTGCCAGTCAAGCTACCCACCTCATTCATCACAGTTGTCACCATAGCTCATAGTTTTTTGGGGGATATTCTTCTGGCCCCTTAGTAAAAAACACACAGTAACCTTGGGCTAGGTTTAGGCCACTTTGTCTTATCAATCTCCCTTTCCAGTGACTATTTTTATTCTAAATCCATTTTTCATATTACCAGATTAACAGAAGTGAAGACTGTACAAAGCATGCAATTGTCACTTCCCCAAAGAAAAGCCAGAGGTGCCATGATGTGCAAATTTCAAGAGCCCAGCCCAGCCACATCCATGGCTTTGGCACTGGGTGCCAAAGATTCTGTGCACCAAAAAGGCTAAACTCCTTCAAAATGGAAATAACGCTGTTTTCTCAACTTATGTGAACCTCAATTTGAAATTTAGTGAAACTTAAGAACAAAGAGTATCAGCACTACACACACACACACAAATGCCAACAGCAAATAAATGAATTCAAGTGCATTTGATTTCAAAGCAGAAAAATTTTCACAAAAATATACAACTTAGAGAAGCATCTTACATTAGAACTCTGCAAGTCTATTTTTTTTAACATTGATTCCTCTTGGATAGAACTCACAGGATTGAAAGGCATATTTGCAACCTTTTCTACAATATGGCTCTATTTGCTTAAGTGCCATAATCCATCTGCAGTCTTAGTATTTAACTATAAGTGGATGGTATTTATTCAGCCAGTACATTTTTTCTGACATTTATATTACCTCAAAGGATAACACTGTCTTTGGAAACTCCATTTCAGATTGAGCTAATTGAACTTTTGAAGGCATGGTAATCATGTCATGAATCAGCAACATTGGTTGTGACTTTGAAGAGGTGAGGTATCATAGAAATTGATTCTTTTTTCAGCCTCAGTGAAAAGGAATCAAGTTACATCAGAAAATAAATTAGCTTTAAGTGAACCAGACTGCAAGAGATATAACCTCTAAAGGCACCACTCCTGCAATGTATGTACACACATAGACTTTGCAGATGGCTTGCCTTTATGAAAAGAGCTAAAGCTATTCTAAATATAGGCTTACTGCTTTTATTGAGTATCGCAGGCTAACAGTCAGAGTATCTGAGGAGCTAAATATATTACAATGTATGCATTACACAGTCACAGTAAATAATTTACTCTGAAGTAATCATTAGCCCCGGATGTTCTCTGCTGAAAAGAAACCTGTGGAATTTAAGCCAAATTTCTTGAAATTGATGAAGTTTCTTATTTAGAGATCATTAACCTAAATCCAGATCATGTGAAGTAGCAAACAAAAACTAAATTCAGTTTGCTGTCTAAAAGGAGTTGGTGTTCTCAGAGGGAAACCATGAAGATGCAACAATTCTGCTTCTTCTACAGATAATACTATATCTGTTCTATAGATAATACAAGGTATGTCCCAACAATCTTTTAAAAATCCACAGTACATAAAGAAAAGCAAGTTCTTACACTGCATAACACTATTAATGTGTCTTTTCTAAAGAGGTTCACACAGTATGAAAAAGTTGAAAATACCTGATCTAGAATAACAACTGTCTACAAGATTTTCATAAGAGATTTTGGCAGGCAGAAAGAACATTAGTCACTGCAGCAGCCCAAAATGTCTCAGCCTTGTGGAGAGGGAATATGGGCAGGGGAAGAGCTGCTGGAAGACGATAAAAAATAAATTGAAAGGACATCTGTACTGATTATTGGAAGTTGTGCTTTCAATTAAAAAATCTGTCTATTCTAAATTGACTTTGTCTTGAAGTATGAGTTGAAGAACAGGCCTCTTCAGAACTTCCAAGATCCTTCAAACAGTTTTGCTTTCTGTTTTTCTCCTCCAACAATAATATGGTTGTTCACAGCATAATGGAACAATTTCAATAACTAAATGGCAAATGCCTCCAAACAAATTAGCAAAAGCCTCCAGCTCTGACATCCACCTATATGGAAAAAGGTAAAATCCCTCACACTCTGAAAGACAGCAGATCTCAGACTATCATACCTTTGGAAAATGGAGTTACAATCCCAAGCTAAAGGAATTCAAACACAGGCTTGTGGTATATCAACGAAGAAGCTTATTGAATGTAGCCTCTCTCAGTAAACTCTTGAAGGGCCCTTTTGTGAGGATCTGGAGCAGACACCAGCACAAAACCCATGCCAGGTCGTCTAACTGTGATAAAATGGAGGCGAACTTTCTGTAGGTGCCTAGATGCCCAGAAAACTTTAACTGAAGCCTAGTTAGGCAGCACCATGTCAGGAACTAATTCCATTCCATAGCTGAGACCCAAGGGCTTTTGAGGCTCTGAATCTAAGAAAATATGCTATTTCACTGTATACTAACAAAGATTAAATTTTCCATGGCATGCAGGAATAATACACTAAATCACATGCTCTAACTTTACTAAAAGAAAAGATTGCTTTGAAACTATTTGAGATCAAATATACAAATGTCTGCTGGGACTACATTCTTGTTCCTAACATTTCAGGGAAAACGAACCAAAGCACAAATAATTATAAATTAAAATTCTCATTTTATGGCTCAGCCAGGTATATGAATCCATCTTTTACATATTCTAGAAAGGCAAGCATTACTAGAAGTAAATGATGTGTTTTCATCAAGAATAGGCATTCTTTGTAAGACAAATCTGAAACTTATATCATTGGGAACAACCTAGGAGAAAATAAACAGTAAATCTGAAATCAGACACTGCATAAACAATGAAAAGAAACTTCAACATGTACTACAGTTTGAGGAGACAAATTTACATTATATCCTGTTTACCAGTAAATAAACCAATGCTTAATTATTTCTAATAACTCACCATTGTATAACAAGTATGACCTTTTCTGAAACAAATAGTTAATTTAAGATGGCTAAAATATGAAAAATCAATATGCTTTCACCACAAAGGGTCATCACTCAGCAATTAGCAGATTTCTGGGAAGATATACTTTAAGTCTAAATACAGGCTATTTCCTAGAATTTCGTTGAGGCATAAACTAAGAAAACAAAACTATCAAAGGGCAGGGAAAGAACCACATATAATGAAACAGGGAAATCTACCTCTATATTAAATAGAAAACATAATTTACACTTAAATATTTTCCTTGGTTTATTGAATGCCAGAAACCTATTTTAACAAAATTGCAGAGAATTTACTTTAATACCGTATATAAATGTCTGTTCATTTACTGGAAGCATTCATGAGATTTAAAAAAAACCCAAGACCATTCTCCATCATTTTATAACTTAGTCACTCACAGTGATCATGACTGGCTTCCACAACAGAAGCATAACAGTCAACAATACAATGAGAAACAGACACAAAAAATTCAGATTATGAGTGAATTCCCATAACCAGAAGGTTATTGTCAAGAACTTTTTTTGAAGAGGGGTATTAAAAAAGCAGTTGACAAATCCTAATATTTTCAAACTTTTCAGTAAAACTCCTCCCAAGAATGTGCAACACTGTGCTGGTTTGAAAGCAAAACCAGTGAAGGACTCCAAGTCAGAAACACAATTTAATAAGATGAAAAGAAAATAAAGGAAAGTAAAATAAAAGTAATAGTACAAGAAAAACCTGACAGAGTCGGAATACAACCTGACACCCTGTTAGGGTGGTAGTGGCAGTCCAGATGAGATGGTCTTGTCGAAGCAGTGATCCTGTAGAGACATCTGGTAGCTCTTGTCTCCTCTGGGAATCCAGTGGATAGAAGCTGCTTGTGCTGTCCCAAACCCTGGATTTATCCAGGTGGGAATGTTTGGCTCCTCCCCCTGGGCAGAGCCTCTCACAATGGGATGATCTCATTCTATGAGTCATACAGTGGGCCCTTAATGGCCCATTAAACAGAGACAGCTCCCATTGGAAGTTATCTATGAGTCATGTGGCAAGGCATTGTTAGGCTCGTTAACAGAAGATAAGGAAAACACTGCCCCACCTTGGCTCCAACAGCTCATGGGGATAGAATACATACCTTGGGCACAATTTTACATTGTAACCTAGGACAAACACTTCATCTGGTCAGTTAAAAGTCAGCGTACTGAAATTAGAATATATATATAATAAAGGGAAAAAAAATGGAGAACGGGGGGCAAGCAGAGGTCATATTTGTGACCTGAAGAAATCTTATCTTTAAAATCTTCCAATTTCTTAAGCCTTTCTTGTAGGTAGAAATAAAGTTCTATGTTCTTGCAAAGCATACTTTCTTTCTAATATTTTTTGTTTACTCTTGCTTTTATGTTTTAATGGAACTTTAAAAAGATAATTAGAGCGTACTGACTTTTCTGCATAGGCACTATGCATATATTTGAGCTGAAAATAATCTTCTCCGAGCCAAAATCCAAAAAAGTGATTGGATACAAAAGTACAGACAAGCTCCTAATCGGTTCTGCTGTAAATAATATCTCAATTTCTGCTGCTGTTCTCAGAATGGACTGCACCACTCTGAGGGAAATGTTTACTTTGGGAAAAGAAAAATGAAATCAAATCCTCTCTAAGCCTCTAGTGCAAGTAGAATAAGTATTGTTTTCTATTAAATAGAACTTTTGGAAAGTTCTCTTTATAAAAAGAGAAATAAGATCATCTTGTCAACAGCCTTTTGCAGAACAAGTTCTCACAGAAGCTAATAAAAGTGAAAAACTTCAATGTCATCATTTAAATCAGGTTGCTGTATGCAATGATTCTGATATTTTCTTTTTCAAAAATCTACAATCAATAGTATTCTACTTTAAGTGAACATAAAAAAGTATGCATGCTAGTTTTGCACAATATAATCCTCGTGAACAGATCATATATGATGTCCTGCATAGGATGAAGGTGTAGAAGAGCTATTTAACAAGCTCAGAGTATGGAAGAAAAGGCAATGGATCCTTGGTTTTCTCCTCCCTAATCGTAGAAAAGGCTTAGTTGGTTTTCTGGAGCAACTTCTGCTGAGGAACTCAATTCCTTTCTGGGCAGAAAAACCACCATCCCTTTTCCCTTTAATATTCTAACTAGCCTCCATCATGAGCTCTTGCAAATTGCATGGAGAGAATTTAGCCAAATGATTTCTCAGCAACTTTCTGTTTAGAGCTAAGAGTTTGGGTCTTGAACATACGTGTTTCCTTATCTTTAAAAACTTGACCTGTTTTATTGAAAAATAAAAAAGAATTTACAATAGACTTAAGGTGTTCTTACTCCTCCAGTGTAACTCTAGCTGGCTGCCTCATATTTAGATGTCTCTTCTAAAACATGCCATCATGAAGTCTCCATGAAGTAAGAGACCCAAGGGAAGACCCTGGTGAACAACCACAAGATTATCTGACTGCTGGTGTTGGTGTGTAAGAATAGAAGAATTAAACACTTACGTTGATTTTTCATTATTTACTGAGGAAAAGTGTCATAAATTGACAATTTCATTTTAATAGTCTAAATAAAAGAAAATTAAAATCTTATTAAACTCTTCATTTTTTTAAATACATATCTTTAATTTCATTATATTTTTGATAGATGTTATCAGAAAAATTGTTGCTTTAATTAAGAAAAAAACCAAACCAGAACAGAAGTGAAACTAATTGACATTGAAGAATGTAAAGGATTCTATTTTGACATCCTATATTGCATGCAGCTAAATTTTGTCCCAAACTCTGCCACTCCACAACTTCCTGGAGTGAGAAATTTCAGAATTTCTACATTCTGCATGAAAAAGTACCTATTTCATACTGACTTCCTAGTGGTTTCAGGGACTTCCCCTTAATTCCAGAACTGTGGATTTTTGTGAGTAACATTTCTGCTTGTCATCACTTTCCTCCTAAGTTATTACTTTTATTAATTTTTAGACCTTGGTCATATATATTTTTAAGCCTTTTCCTACCAAAATGGAGGCACCCTCATATGGGTTAGTCACCTCTCCTGAATATTTCAAGATGAAGTAGCTTTGTCATACTTCTTTTTTTTTGTCCCCAGCACTTGAAAACCTCATGAATTTCTGAAACAGCATCAGGTTATGTTTTAAGCAATCAAACTGGGGGATTCTTAAAGTCTTGCCACTTTAATTATGTTGTGAGCTTTATCACTCCAGCCATGTTTCAAAATCTGCCACTAAAACAGATACCATACGGAATTACATTCTGCACTTGCCTAATGAGCAAAAGTGATTCTTTTCCCTCTACACAGAGAAGAAAATATTTTTTTTCTGACAGGTGCTCTAGTGAAAGGTATCATATATTATTAAATTTCAAGTTTAGAATGTAGTTGGACTTGCTTTTAAAATAAGTGTGACAGTGATATTCGCTCAAATCACCAGAGACTACTTCTTCCTTGAAGTAAAATACAGAAGTGATTACATCCTTGTTATGCACTCTGGTTCCGTATGAATCATGAATGCAACATCTACAAAATTAGGTATTCCAATCACTTTAGGGTTGAGAGAATATAGCAGTTAGATGATAGAAGACAATCTTCTTTACATAGTCTTTAAAGAGAATTTTAGATACCACATATGTTCGTCTAAAGGAGTTTAGACAGATCTTTCCATTCATTCCATACCATAAAAGTAACTATCTTCCCTCAGAATGATTTTTAGTACCAACTAAATTACGTAAGAAAGTATTGAGAAGAGTAGCACTAACAGCCTGCCTATTCAGCATATGAATTTACAGCACATTCAGCATAACAATGAAGGACTGATACATTTTCCTAAAAGAATCAAAATTGCCAAACACACTCTCATAAACTATCCTTAAGACCTGCAATTTTTCTTAGTTTGTAAACAAAGCAAGCCTAAAGCTGCAAGTAAGGCTGAAAAGGGGCTGCCAAAGCAAGAGGTGGGCTGCAGAAAATTCTTTTTATAAGTCTTAGTTTAAGGCTCTGAAGATGGCATAGAATTAAGGTTGAGAAAACAACCCACCCTAGATCTGCAGTATAAGTAGGGCTAAAAGGCCTGCCAAAGAAGGCAGCTGACAAAAGAAATTTTCCCTGAAACCTTTCCCTGTGAGTCATGGCTGTTGGTCCAAGGTAAAGACTTAACTGATCATCTGGTTAGGAGGTTGCCAAAGAGAGCCCAGAGCTACAGTATGCATAGGACCAGAAAAATCTGCCAAAGGGGATTGCCAAAGGAAATTCCCCCTGACAGCCCCTTCCTCTGGGCAATGCCTGTTAAGGTTAAGGTTCCACTAAGGGGACTGGTTGTGAGACAGGTAAGGCCTAACAAACAATACTTAGGCCACTACTTTCATCCAAAATTTTGTTGCTTGTCTTCCAGTAAGCTGTACAGTCATAAATACTTCTGAAAGAGGATGGCCATGCCATCATAAAGTGGTTCTGTAACTGAGGGAAATGGATTTGTAGAGAATTCTCAAAGCCTGACAGAAGGTTTACATCGTATGCATCTGTATGCAAACTCTGAGACAAGAAATGCTGATTTAGAAAAGCCATGGAATAGAACAGATTTTTTTTTGAGAGAAATGGAACTAGAAACAAGTTTCAAATTATGACTGCAAACAGACTAGATATTTTGGAGAAATAGAACTATGAAAGATGTATTGTAGCAGTAGCTATGAGGGGTATTTTTAGATGGATTGGCTTAAAGATATTAGCAGTACTGTGTGGCAAAAGCTGATAGGCCAAAAAACACTTATAATGTATTGTAATGAGAAATAGTTTGGCTTCTCATTGTGATGGTGTGAATTGTAACATCTGTATTGTCTCACCCTTCACATGAGACTGAAAATGGAATAGAAGTCTTTAAAACGCCTCTCAGGAGCCCCATCTCTGGGTCAGAAATAGGGATAATCCAACAAATAAGATATGGAGCTAATCTCAATTCTGGCAGAATTCACAAGATTTTTCTGTTGTTTCCTTGATTCTGCAGTGCTATCTCAGTTTTGATAAAAGACCCTTCCACATGAAAATACTAAGTCCATTCACAGTTACATACCTGAGAGGAATAACCTTGGAACCACTACCCTTTGTAACTGCATTGTTCTCAATCCTGCAGACTTTTTTCATTCCTAGAGATTCTTATTTGTCTATGTCCTAAGCACAGAAGGAAAAAGAACCCTTCAATGAATCTGAATCAGCTGCCAATGATATATATATATATATATATATATATATGTG